>JARBWI010000341.1:1095000-1295000 GCA_037576405.1 Campoplex capitator
TCGGTGTGTAGTACGTCACATGGCTTAACGTGAGACCATCCATGTCAAGTATTACTCGAGCTCCAGCCACCTTGTAAACAAAAAAAAAATCAATTCAACTGTCAAATCGAATAGAGCGAGATTGAATAACTAGTTGATACATTTTTTCAACACCCCAAAACGAAAAGTATCAACATTCATTCACAAATTTTCATCGAGAACCAAATTTTTTTCATTTCTCTGAATAAAAACTCGTATAAATGGTGAAATATCGATGAGAAAAGCAACGGATCGAATAAGTATTTGGATTCTTATCCAACTTCAACCTAAAGAAAATAATAAAATCGTATAAATATGTAATTGGATTTTTGTTGTTAACCTGCGTTTTTGGTTCGACCGAGGCAGCCTCAAGGGAGAGCATAACACCTTTAAACATTTGTTCCAATGTTACCTCCTTCGGTTTCCATTTTTTCCCAGCCTCAACAAGCAACAATCTCGTGCCGTTTTTACAACGGAGTGGCAATGGGGTTACCACACCGGAAGAAAGTATAGCACGTTCATTACTCGGTACTAAATTTTTGCAAACTCGTTCACGATTCACGCGATACTGATAGAAACGTTTTATCTGAAACAAAGATTGAATAAACAAAAAAGTTTGACACGCGATGAATTTTGACACACTATAGATCCAAGAACACTGTCCCCTATATATATAAATATATGCTGCCGATTTTTTCTCATAAAGTAGGTCATATAAAAATAGACGATCTCTCAAATTTGAAGTCAATTCAGCAAAATTTGATGGCTGTAGAAACTTTTGAAATTCTTATAAACTCGATTTTTTAGCCATTTTCACGATTTTTTCATCCGAACTCTATGAAGCTTGAAAACTCTTATGAAGCGGCATTTTTGAGAAAAAAATAGTTTCCCACTCGAAACGAAAATCCGGTTAAATTAGCACCCATTTCTTGAATTGGTAATTTTACAAAATTTCACGTATTTTGGAAACACTGCCGGAGCTATAATTTTTCTAGTAAACTTAGCTGATACTGACTAAGCCGAAAAGGGAACGCGTAAAAATCAGCTTTGATTTTCGAATCACCACGAGGGAGCCTGATTGAATTTATCTATGGACTCTTCTTCGATTCAGAGTTTCGTCCTAAACTCGCGTTGAAATTTGTATTTTTTATGCGTGGGATGCCCTGCATATATACATAAACTGAAGCGGTTATGGAATGTTTTATCAAAAAGTCAATTGAACAATTATAAGCTTTTTCTTCTTCAATAATCACACACGTTACCGTCACTTACGAGATTGAATGCTGAAGTTGTGTTCCACTTGCAAGGCCTTAAAAACTTTTTGTAAAAATCATCATCGTCGGGTAACTTGAGATTCGGTTCTCCTAAAAATCAATAACAATAATTTATATCGATCAGTACTCTGTTACCATGACTGTAAGAAGAAAATCGAAAAAAAAATCTTCATCGAATATCAACTATGTTTAATTGCTTATTCGATTAAAGAGAGGTCCCCTAATCTTTTCATCGAATGCAGGAGGTATGATCTTTGTCCGCTAATGAATTTTATTAACACTTGCATATTTTCATCGTCTCACCGACCGTGCGTGTTTAATTAAACTGAAAATAGCGCTACTAATTTCACGTCATATTACGATATATGTATGTCAACGCACAATGACATTGGCATATTTGAATTGTTAAATGAAACGCGTCAATGTTTCCTTAATGAAGAATAAACTCGCCGCAATCGCGTTCAAGAGTAAGCTCTTCGATCGATGCTCGAAAACTGCATATAACTTGCGAAATAATGTAATAACGAAATAATTAATAACGAGGATTTTTATGTATCATATAGAAATGAATTTATAATTTCCTAGAATTATCGACGCTGAATTTAATACGCGTTTGCCCAATTCCGAGAAAAACAATTGAAACAATTTTTATTTATTATTTTGTCTTTTTTTTTTTCAATACTCTTACAACGATGTTTTCATTGATTTGAAACACGAGTAAAATTATTTTTACGAGTTCCCGCTGTTACCAAGATATTACGAGAACAATTGCGAAACCCAGCACTGCTGGTGGCACACATTAAATTCTGCACATTCTCCGAACTTTGTAATCGCGTGTGGCCTGATTAAAAGAATTTTGATATTCAATCGAAGTCTTTGTTCGCACCAAATGCGAGTTTTTTTTTTACATATTCAAAATGAACCAAAAAGGAAGTTCTGTGAACTACTTTTTAACATCGCGACCTTTGAGTGTACGGGACTTTCCATTTCAATTCCAGCATACGCGTTCAAAAACTTGTTCAATTTCATTGAAGACTTTTTTTTCGGAAATGCATCGATGGATTATAAAAAATTAAGCTCAACAAGAAAAAGTGTGTTCTGCTTGATTCAGAATAGTATTAGTCATTTGATTTTTTATTTTCTCAAAGTTCGAAGAAATTCGAATCAACGCATAAATGAATATTCGAAGCGCGTTTATCTTTGTGACTTGCATTACTCTGCTGCGGAGTGAATCATATTTTTGAAAACTTTCGGAGAAAATGTCCACCAATATCTTTGATTGAGTTTTCCGATGAAACACGAATGAGCTCATCGATTGACAAAGATTTTGAAATTTCAATATTTGTCTAAGGTTTATTATTCTTTCCTGCTAATGAATAATTTTTGTACGTGTATTTATTTAAAAACTGCCTCACGAAGTACTGGCTCGTCAATTATTAAATTGTTTATTTATAAAATGATTAATAATTTTTATAAGGACTAATGGATCATGATAAATGAATAACCTTCAACCAATCGACGAATTTCTGCCTGTGCCTGAGCGACCACCTCTTCAGTCTCACGGAGTTCTTCTCTTGCTCTAATTGTGTACTCCTCATCAAGATCATCAGACTCAAATTTGAGCTCGACGTCACCAATTTTGAGGCCCGCTGATTGTTTGGCACGATCCACCAGGTGTTCCCGTTCGTTCGCCGTGTTGCTTGATTCGACGTTTGCCATTTTTGGATTCTATTTTTCGTAACGATACATATTACTCGATAGCACGGTGATAAAAAATTAATTTGATCTATCGTTCCTTATGCGATAAAAAAAAACCCCTATTTTGGGGGTTTTGTATAAATCTGTCCTATTTTTCATTTCCTTAATCCAGATCCTAACCGATTGATAATGACAAGCATCGAATAATACTATTATTCCAAAGTCTGTTCTGCAGCGAGAGCGAAAGTTTCGACACACACTAGCTAGAATAGTTCAGCCATTGATGATAATAAAACTTTACTGTTCACTCACGTTTTCTGCACAAATTAAAAAAAAATAAAATAAAATAAAATAAATCCTGAAGTGAGAAGAAAGTCAAATAAAAATCAACAAAAAGTAAAATGAAACAACTTCGTCTTATTGCTTGCGTTTGACAGCAAATTGAAAGCCGTACAAACTTCACTAGTCTTTTTATTATATTTCTATCGATTCGAATTATACACGCGTGCGGCCGATAAAATAGTGACTTTCACTCGCTCGTCCACATAATTTTTTTTTTTCCACTTTCTCATCCGTTCCTATCATGAAAACGAAACAACTATTAAATTCATCGATGAATCGATTTTAAAGCGACTGTAAGGTAAAAAAAAAAAATAGTAATGACGCAGTTGGTTGTTGTTCGTTCGGTGCACTTACGACTAGTGTGCTCGTCATGAGGCACGGACGTTCGTCGAATAATTATTTTCTCGTTGCTACAATTGGTCAACGGTGATCTCTGAGAGTTTTTCACAATTTGGAATTTTTCGTGCTCGTCGTTGTGGGTTTTTTGTTTTGTTTTGTTTTGTTTTTTTTCCTTTTTCCTCGTGACGATGAATAATAATGAGCGAGAGGAAGCGAGCGCCCGCGCTATTCGTAATTGAGCTCGATGGACGAGGAACAGCGCAGCACTGGTCGCGGTTCAAGATTTCGCGTTGGTTCGTACGACGTTATTCGTGAAGCGTGGGCTCCGCGATATTCCTGCGGATATATAACGGGAACGGAGAATATGTTTCCCTACTCCCACTCCATTCACTCTTATTTTTCCCCTTTCCTCGGTTTTTTTTTGTTCACCCACGCACGATTTTTTTCGCGCAGGCCCATCATCGCGAGGTCCTCTCAATCGTCAATGCTCAATGGCCTTATATATATGATACCCTTTGAAAAAATGTATCGAGTACTTCCTCTGTGTATTTAATTAATCTCGCAGAAAGTTGAGATAATTTTACAGCTGCTGCGCGTGACCCTGACTCAGGCCATTCATAACTCTTATTCCTACACACAGTCTTTTATTATGTTATTAACATCAACGTGCGCTCCAATAAACTTTATAAGGCATCTAAATGATAATATCCATTGTTTAAGATTCATGAAAATAGTCAAATACTTTTGCCTATAGTTTTTGAATATTCCAAATGGAATACCCTCAACAATGCTTTGGAAAATGCACTCCGTTCGAGCACACTTCGGTTCCATAAAAGTAATGATGTTTTATGAAAGCTCAATAATACCGATGTACGCGTCGTTCAAAAAGTACCTTATCGACTGGACAAAATATGTATATCGTGTGGTGAATGAAAAAAATTGTTTACGAAAAAGCTTTATGCCAAAACTAATATTCCTATTTTAGCCAAATAATACACGTCGTATTATGAAAAATGAATGAAATGCCTTCAAATATTCATCGCAGTCATGGGAAATAATGCTGTACTCGAAAACTTTTGTGGTTCGTATGAAGCATGATGACTGCGTGTCCACGTTTTTTGGTTGTTCAGACGTTTAATTCGTACGTAATACCCACAGCCTTTCCAATAAAAATTTGAATATCAAGCAGTTGGTAGACTCGTATCAAATTAACAGTGAAATGCTAAAAGAGGTCTAGTGTCAATGCTTGAATCGAACATCATAGCTCCTCTATGATAATTAAATGAAGGAAAGATATTTCTGTCGGTCACATCAACTTTCGTATTTATAATGCAAATTATTTCCACGACATTATTAATGCGTTTCATCTACAGGACGTTCCATGCCGAATGAAGTACTTTGATCGTGAAAAAGAACGTCATCCTGATCGTAGCGTAGGTCGTGGTGTGCCTCGGTCCCGCACCGCATTGATTTTCAACAGTATATAAATAATGGATTTTTCACGATAATGGATCTCATTCGAACACAATGTATCTGCCCGTATGTTCTGGAATGTTCGTCGCGAAACAATTTATTCTTTGCAAATAGCCATCGGGCAACATCGAACTCTCGACTGAAGAATAATTACGTACTAAGGTTTTTCGTTACATTTTCGGGCGCTGAACGCGAGAAAAAAAACCGGCTATCAAGAGACTCGGTAGAGTCTCGGGACGACTCTGTCGTCTGCTGCTGGCTATCTTGAAAGTTGAACTGGAAACTGATTGAGAAATTCTCTTCCGATTGAGCCCGAATTCAGCACGACCGGTGACGTAATTGCTGAAAAAAAAATTTTTACGGGCTCAAGATTACGCGAAAGTTCTCTACACATTCAAGAATTTAACGTGTCTGTATATATAACACCATCAGAGCCCTCTTGGCACCTCTCGAGTTTCTGATTGGTTTTGGTCGGTTTCTGACTACCAATACTAGTGAATTCAGAGGTAGCATAGACGCAGAGTCGATAAAGATTTTGTGCGATTGTATTGTGTGAATATTTAAAAATAAAAAGTTGATCTGAGTTTCGTGTACAGTGCCGGATATGTGCGAGTTTGGTTGAAGTTTTCCCAAGTTCAGTGGGATATAAGTGTTAGTATGGAACTTGAACGATAAAATTATACGCGTGTGAAAATTATTTACAAGTGTTTTAATCACCCAGCTGCGCGAAAATAGGTTCTTTAACCTACAACTTCGAATTTTCTTTCTAATCAGACATAATATTTCTGAATAAAAGAAGAACACCCAAATATAGTATATATGTTCATGAATTCAAAAACTTTCATCAAATAAAGCGTTTGTTGTGTCATCATTATTTTAAAGGATCATCACAGTGTGGCCCTCCGAAAAATCACTGATTTCCGCCATTTTTTTTTTTATGGTTAGGAAAAGTCAATCGGTCTGTCTTTACAAACCAAGGCAGTGATGAATAATACAAAATTATTTTTTGTAAGTTGATTTATTTTTTGTTTAATATTGTAAAAAAAATATTGAAAAGTCCGGTTGAAAAAAGAAGTCCTGTATGGTGTCCAAGATTGCGGGATCTGAAACAAAAATTTCAAGAAGATTATTAATCTGTAAGAAAGCCGCTATTGGGCTATGGAGGCTCTTTTTTTATTTGAAAAAAATGGCGGCGGTTTGAACAAAACTTATCGAATTTAGCCTTTTTTTCGACAGTTTTTCGTAGAAAAAAATAGGAAGATAAAAAATAGAAAATAAACTCTTCCATACCACGATAGAAAACGACGTGAAGAATGTTCTGTTAATATCTGAAATGGATAGCGTGAAAACTCTCTTTTCGAGGGTGGACACCGTTTTGATAAACACCATTCCGAGAAAAACTCGTTTAAAGTTTGGAGTGTGATATTTTCAGATAAATCGTTTACTTACAATCAATCGGCGATGCCAGGTCCACACAATATTCCTTCTGCTTCCTAAAATAATTCATTTTCTGCAGAAATTTCGTTTCGACGAGAACTAAATTACTGCAGGAACGTACATGCGCAGGTAGGAACAAGACAAAGGAATAACGGTTGAACGGGGAGACGGACGCGGCAGATGTCACGCTCCGTTCCCTTTTTCTAAGAAATGTTGTAGTGATAGAAATCATTCGTATTTCGATTTAAAAATTTGACAGAATGTTTGACAGCAGTGTGTACTATTCGATAATGCAAAAAAAAATCAAACGATTTTTTGAAAATTTCACACTGTGATGATCCCTTAATAAATTGTTATATTTTTATTATTTTTTTTTATTCGTTTGGTGACGATGCTCTTCGGTCCTTTTTTTAAAACCTCATCGGTACGCGGTATATATCAGTACGAAATTTCATCATTTTATTGGACATAACATGTGTGTGCTGTGCATTTCCGCTTCTTCGTTTATTCTAGGCTGTGCTGGCAACATGATTTGAAACATTTTTAACAAAAAGTCTTTAGTTCCTCATTAATAGATGGAATAAAAATGTCTGTCATCGTGACGTAATGAATACATCTGGAATTTGAGGAATTTTTTTCGGTCTAGTGTATGCTAAGTTATTCACTTTTTACTCCGGTTATTGTGCATAATGAATTCAAAAAGTTTAACAACCTACAAAGTTTGATAACTTTATAAAGTCACATGTATGTTGAGTATTTCTACTTTTTTTCTGTGATTGTGGCACTATTAATTGAAAAATTCATTACAGAAGGTCTCTGGCTGCTCATGTTTGGATGCAATCAAAATTTTTGTCTGCGAATCATCATGAAGATATGCAACATTTCTGAATTTCATTAGACCCAATGTGTGCGTCACGTTGTTTACTTTTCTTCATTAGATGTGTCACAATACATTTTAAAAAGATGTTTCAGGAAGTCTCATGTGCTATTTTTTTGATAGCATCAAAACAGTATCATCGATATGCAGCAGATACCTACAAACTATGAAATTTATGTGAAGCCTCATGTGTGCAAACTATTTCTGATTCTTAATCCATTAGTGCGCAAAACGTCGATTTTGGACACGCAATTTCAGGTACACAGTTTTAATTGAGGAACCAAAGAAAAATTCTTCATAATCTCATGTAGGGGGTTCTCGAGGGTGCTTTTTCAGAATCTGGCATTTATTTTGTAAAATAAAATCAAGATCTTTATTATTTTTGCGTTTTTATTCGAAAAGTCAAGAATTTTTACTTTTTTTTCCTTTCAAATCGATTTTCGTCGTTGTTTCTGCACTTAAATAACCATATTATTGCTATCATTGATGTCCTTCATATCTGACCTTTTCAAAACATTGGTTATGAACCCTTTTTTCTCTCTTAGTTTTTCCAAGATGGCGGTTTTTACAAAACAGCATGATGTAAATTTTCATAATTTTTTTTCTCCAAAAGTATCGACTTGACGAAAAAATTTTACGAAACAAAACGTGTTTAGAATCGTCCAAAGAATACGTGAGAATTTTTCAAAATTTTTGATATTTTTCTAAAAATTGTCGAAATTGTCAAAATTCAAAAATAGCTAGAATAATTCTGAAAAAATTCACACGTATTCTTTGGATGATTCTAAACACTTTTTGTTCCGTAAAATTTTTCCGTCAAGTTGATACTTTTCGAGGAATAAAATCATTAAAATTTATATTATGCTGTTTTGCAAAAACCGCTATCATGGAAAAACTATTATTGATATTGAGGACACCTTTGGTAGCGATGATACGGTGCTTCGGTGCGATATACGGTGCAGAAAAAAGGACGAAAATCGATTTGAATGGAAAAAAAAAACGTCAAAAATCCTTGACTTCTTCGAAAAAAAGGCAAAAATGATAAAGATCTTGATTTTATTTTACAAAATAAATGCTAGATTCTGAAAGAGCACCCTCGAAAACCCTCTCAATGAGATTTTGAAGAATTTTTCTTTGGTTCCTCAATTAAAACTATGTACCTGAAATTGCATGTCCAAAATTGACGTTTTGCGCATTAATGGGTTAATGTATCTTCATAAGTCTTCAGCTGCTCATTTTTGAATTATAGATCAGAATTGCTGTCTTCAAAAATCAATGTGTGGATACGTAAAACATTTTTGAATTCTATTGGGCTTGAAAAGCGCTGTGTTTTTTCGCTTCCCCTTCTTTAATTCTGGCAGAATAAATGTAAAAAGTCGTTTCAGAAAGTCTTTAGGCGCTTTTTCCGGCTAACAACAGAATATAGATAATTAGAATGCAGCAGAAATCCTACAAACTTTAAAAATTTTGTTGGACTGAACGTGCGTGGTGTTTTCCACCACTCTGCCACTCTAAGTTTGGTAAAATAAATCGAAAAAATTGAATTCACTTGGAAAGCCTTCGGGCACTTTTTTCAAAGTATCGAAAAATCTATCATTGGAATGCAGCGGATGCCTGCAAACGTTGGTAAATATGTGGAGCAACATACGTGCTAAATATTTCCCATGTTTGGCTTCGATTTGACATCATAAATGGAAACATTTTTATTTAAAAAGTTTCCTTCCATGGTTGCTGTGCTTTTTATGGAATTTGTTCCGTTTAGCTGCTCATCTTTCGATGCGATCAAAATTTTTATTCGCGAACAGCCATGGAAACCACTGAAATTTCTGAATTTTGTTCAACTATGTTCTTCCTCTTTTCTTCTTTAGATGTGTCATGATAAATTTGAAATAGATAATTGAAGAAGTCGCTGGATGCTCTTTGTCTGATAGTATTGAATTTTTTGTCATTGGAATGCAGCGGATACCTTCAATCTTAAAAATTTCTGTACAGAGTCATAGATACTAGGTATTCCCACTCTTTGGCTCCAATTGCGTCAAATGAATTGAAAAATTTGAAGTACGCTGTGTTTCTTCGCTCTCCCTCTTTAGTTCTGGCATAATGAATTCAAAACGTTTTTCAGTATTTTTTTCCTATTAGTATCATAAAGAATGGATCATAAGGAATGGGAATGCAGCGGATACCTGCACCCAGAAAAAAGATCTATTTCAATCTACTAGGATCATTTATTTGATTTAAAAAAATTTTAATCAAAAAAATTTCTATTTGCCTCAACTAAAAAGCTGTATTTAAATCAAATCAATAATTATATTTGAATGCATTTTTCGGGTATCCACGTCGAAGCTTATCGCTCAGACCACTATGTGGCGCGCAGAGCGTCGAAACATTTCTTATATACGAATTGCGCTCTGAATGTGCATAAATAGCGAAAACCCAAGTTATACTTACTCAAAACGGACCATGTCTCAAAACAAACAGACGGTCGTGAAGGTCGTGAATTTAATGTCCACCCAGGGTTTCAGACCCATGGGAATATTAAGTAACAATAATAGTATTAAGACATTATCACAGTGTGAAATTTTCAAAAAGTCGTTTGATTTTTTTTTTTTGCAATGTCGGATAGTATACACTGTTATAAACATTCTGTCAAATTTTTTTATCTTTTTTATCGAAATTCGAATTATTTCGATCACTACAGTATTTCTTAGAAAAAGGGAACGGAGCGTGACATCTGCCGCGTCCGTCTCCCCGTTCAACCGTTATTCCTATGTCTTATTCCTACCTGCGCATGTACGTTCCTGCGGTAATTTAGTTCTCGTCGAAACAAAATTTCTGCAGAAAATGAATTATTTGAGGAAGCAGAAGGAATTTTGTATAGACCTGACATCACCGTAAGTAAACGATTTATCTGAAAATATCACACTCCAAACTTGGAAACGCGTTTTTCTTGGAATGGTGTTTATCAAAACGGTGTCCACCCTCAAAAAGAGAGTTTTCACGCTATCCATTTCAGATATTAACAGAACATTCTTCACGTCGTTTTCTATCGTGGTATGGAAGAGTTTATTTTCTATTTTTTATCTTCCTATTTTTTTCTACGAAAAACTGTCGAAAAAAAGGCTAAATTCGATAAGTTTTGTTCAAACCGGCGCCATTTTTTTCAAATTAAAAAAAGAGCCTCCATAGCCCAATAGCGGCTTTCTTACAGATTAATAATCTTCTTGAAATTTTTGTTTTAAATCAGGATTAAGGCCGCAATCTTGGACACCATACAGGACCTTTTTTTTCAACCGGACTTTTCAATATTTTTTTACAATATTAAACAATAAACAAATCAACTTACAAAAAATAATTTTGTATTCTTCATCACTGCCTTGATTTGTAAAAAAAAAAAATCAGACCGATTGACTTTTCCTAACCATAAAAAAAATCGCGAAATTCAGTGATTTTTCGGAGGACCACACTGTGATGATCCCTTAAATGTGGTGTAAATAATATTATAACAATTTCTTGCAGCTCAACGACATGCGTGTTAAATTTGCGAAAACTTTTCGAAATTGAATATCGCAAAAATAGATTTTTCATTAATCTTAATTATAAAAATATTCGAATGAAAGAAAATAATTTCTCAAAGTCAAATAGAGCTCTATTAGACCGTGGGACAAGGAAAAATATTTATTTGATTAAAATAGATCCTAGTTGAACCAACCAAATGTTTTTTCTGGGTGCGCAAACTTTGAAAATTTTATGCAGCGGTATGTGTGTTAAGGGAGTTCTGCTCGAATTTCAAAAAGGTGGCAGGTTTTTGGAGTTTTAATGGCATCTTATTGAACATATTATACGCGTACCAGGAACATTTAAATAAGATTGACGGCCTACTTTTCGAGATAAAAAATCGTAAAGTTATCTTCAAAATATTACTGTTTCGACGGGAGAAGTGATTTAATATCATTCAGTAAAAAGAGTGATGCCTCACCGCAAATTCGATCGAGCATTGATTTATACACTACAGTGACATGGAAAAAAAGATGTACGACCTGATATGTACCACGTATTTCATGAGATATATAACGAATTAACTTATAAAAATTCGTCGAATTCCTTGGGATATGGCCGCATGAGCCTTTGTCGAACAGAGCAAAAGTTGCTGTGTACTAGCATAGGGGCCCCTCGCGGCTCGCTCGTCCCTCAAAGTAGGAGCAAAACTTCCGCAAGTATTTCCACTGTTCATCTTTGATTGTCGTATGATATGAATTTAAAAAGTTGTTACAAAAAGTGAGCGAGTGATGTTTAAATATGATAAACATTTCTGGCTTCAGAACGCCATTGATACATTGGATACATTGGATGTATCCAAAATTTTCCAATTTTGTTGGACTAAACGTGCATTATGTTTTTTCACTCTCCTGTTTGAAATTTGGCAAAATGAATCAAACAAAATTGTTTCATTCTAAATGACACATTCATATTGACACATGACTGTGGCATTACAAATTAAAAAATTTGTAACTAAGAATCGGCGGTTGTTCATTTTTGGATGGGATTAAAATTTCTGTATTCGGAACAGCATAGATACATTCTAAATTTTTTAATTTTTTCGGGTCCACGGTCCACTTTTTTTCACTTTGCTGCTTTAGTTGTGGCATAATGAATTCTGAAAAGATGTTTCTGAAAGGCTGCCGATGAATTTCGTATCATTGGATTGATATGGATATCTGAAAACTCTGGAACGATGCGTGAAGCAACATATGTGTGCCACATATTTGGCTCAAACAGTAGCATTATCAAATAAAAATTCTGTTACAAAAAAGTCATTGGTTACTCATTTCTGGATTAAATGACAGGTCATCTCCAAAACGCAATGGCTGAATCTAGAAATTCTGAATTCTGCTGAGCCTATGTTTTTCTACATTTTTGCTTGAGTTGTTGCACAATTAATTCAAAAACTTATTCCATAGAGCTTTCGGATGCTTTTTTCCCTGAAGTATCAAAATTTGTATAATTCGAAATATTAAAGATATTGACAATGTTTGGTAACTTTGTGAAGTCACGTGTGAGCTGAATATTTTCACATTCTGTCTGTGGCTTTCATATTCAAAATTGAAAAAAAAAATTGAAAAAAAACATTTCCACGACAGTTGCTTTGGTTTCGGTTTTTCAGAATTTACACGAAGATAATACAAGTAAACTCAATCTATTTTCTTGTGCATGATCTTAATCGGAGGTTGCTTGCTCTGTTGAATCATTTATTTCGGAGTATCCATAACATACTATTTGAACTTTTTGGAACTGAATGAGAATATTTCAATTCTCGTACAATAAAGGGTAATTCGGAATTTGAAAAAGAAATAATGGAAAGTACAACATTAAATTTTTTTCAATCTATGTTCAGTAAGGCGTTTGAAAAGAATGAGAAAAAACGAATCCCCCCCCCCCCCCCCGGAAAAAACCTTCTTCTTCTTCTTCTTTGTTTTACGGCTGGCTCCGGTCCACGCTCTTCAGCGAATTGACCATACGGCCATGTGGCCGTACGAAGTACATTCGTTGACACCCATTTCTATATTTTTCCACAAGTTAATCTCCACTCCGAACATTTCCGCTCACCAAAACTTTTGAAAAAATCAAATGGTCTCGGAGAGTAATCATCCAAGCTCAAGCTGCATTCCGCAAAAAGTTATGGAATAATTTGAGCCGTATCAAAATATATGTGGTCAAGTACAGAAGAAGATTTCGTATTTTTTATATTATTTGAAAAATGAGAGAAAATTTTGTTTTCATAATTTCTGATGACCCAAATTGGATCATTATTGAGGTAATAATGTATGCGACAGAAATCGCAGACAAATTTTTGGGGATCATCATTTTTGCGACATCTGCATAGGAATCGTAGGCCCACTCCGCACAATCTCGACGCCGAATCCATAATTCGATTGATACGTGTAATATGAATTCTCACAAAATCAACAATGACAGCCTTCGTCATTGTTCGTATCGCTATACAGACTTCCTTTCCTTTTTGCTCTTGTCTTCGGTATTTTTTTTTCTTATTATTTTGATTTATTTTGCCGTTCTCTGCAAATGATCCTTCTCTAATAACTGATTTTATAGCGTTTGCCATGGCAATTTGATCTCATTTACATGCAGCAATCATTTTTGCTTTCACAGTGACGAACCATTTTTAAGATTTTCTGTCGCTACGTTTGGCGCGCATTTCGAATTGTAAAATAATCAGTTGTTCTTTAATCTTCAATTTGCCTGTCGGATTTTTCAATTAATAATGGAATCTGATTATCATTTTTGGTCTTCCATTTTTAACTAATGTAAACATAAATATTTTGGAAACATTAACAAACGACGATTATCGGGGATTTATAATAATAATAAAAATATGTGAAAAAAAATTTCATACATTTTTTGGAGTACCCCAATTTGCTCTAATTTTTTTTCTTTTTTCACGAGTGAAAAGAAGTAAACCCTCTGCATTAAACTTTGACTTGACAAAATATTCGTTAGCTACCTCGTTTTGTCCCTGAACCATCTAAAATTGATATTACAAGATGATGATCAATATTTTATGAAAAAATAAAAAATGTAGTACAAAAAAATCTGCATATTTTTCAAGGGTTTTGCCCAAAAAAAGGTAAGTTTTCTTTTTTTCTAAAAATTCCCGTACGTTCCTTGGTTGTTAAAGGTGAGAAACAGATAGAGCTTCTGAAACTTCTGAAAAGTACAATATTTCCTTAAGTATCCCGTTTGCCTCGGTCTCCTTTACATTTAAAAAAACAACACTTGTTATCAGTTTTACTAACATAAGGAATGGTGTAAACGAGTTCATTTTTAACATTATGGGGTAGCAGATGTAACCCATGCGAGCGCATGAAATTTTGCCGAAAAATTGATGGTAGCAACGAAAATATATAAATCCATCATAACGGCTCTTGAGTTTATTTTTTTGTTCTGTTCTCGTATCAAACATTCCGGTATTATAATCATTGCATGAAATATCATCATGGCAATCGACCGAAAAATAAATATACCGCTTTCTCCGCACTCGTCATCTTTTTATAAATTTATCATCTTTATGTTCTTACTTTTTACATCGTTTGAAGGATTTTCAATTACATCCACCTATTAAATATCATTCATTCTAATCAGTCAGGCGGTCCATTATTGCGGCTTCACGTGTCCGTACGTATTCCATTCTGAAAAACAATTTATTCCGTACTTAATATTAATCTTATTGAAAAATAAGTATACAAGCTCTCCACCAGGAAATGGTGTAAAACCGAAGCAAAGAAGCAGAGCACCTCAAATTTTATTGCAATTACGCTCGTGCGCATTGATCGATTTTCAATAATTTTTCAATAATTCACTGCCTGACTCGCCAGCTTGGTGACGAAATAGCATTGATTTTTATGGGTAAACATGAACATTGAAAGCCGAATGAATTTTGTTAATCGCTCTCCCTGCAAATCTCGTTGAGCTACACCTACGGCTCCATCTTGAAAATTTATTTGAAATGTAGTAGGTGCGAAATTCTCTTGAAGTCAGTGAAAAAATCATTAAATCGATATCAAACTGATAAATTAATATACGGGTTAATGACAACGGAAGTAGTATTATTAAATTCGAGGGTTCCCATTGAGGGTAGAAACATTTTTAAAAAATCGTTAATTTTTTGTTTTCAAATATCACCAAAAATGATGTGAAAATTATGTGAAAATCAAAAACACAAAAACGATAGTCGATCCAAAAGCACGAAAAGATAAGTTCAGAGGTTCTCAAGCTCCCTGCTGCTTTGGCCTGATACCATTTTTTGGAATACCCTGTATACACATTTCATATGATTGCGTTTTTGGAATGGCCCTCAATGTTGCTTTCAATTATTCTCAAAGTAGTTCTTCGATTGTTGATATAATTTATGTTGAAAATTTGTTAATTCACTAACGTTTGATGTTATCCTCGCATTTGTCGAACGTTGAGTACCAATCGGCGGCCGTATAATTTATTTCGGGCAGCTCGCCACCGTAATTTTTGGGCAAGTGGCTCGGTAGCAAATGGACATGAAGCGAATTCATTTTCGAGCCATGGAAAAACATGCGTTTCCGCAATTTTTCACGAATAAAAGGTTTGAACATGCGCCAAACAATATCAAAGAGGAAAGGTTGTTTCACAAAATGCACTTCCTTCAATCTAAGTGGCATCGCATCTTGGATGAACGACAAAAGTCGCATGCTGAATGATGGCGTTAGACCCATCACTTGTTTCATTGACAAACCTTCGAAATCCATTATTACAACGACTCCTCGAACCTGTAAGTAATTTATTTATTGTGAAAATACAAATTTGTAACGATACAAAAGGTTGATTCGAGAAATTATTTTAAGCAATTTTTTTTCACAATTCTGCGATTATAAATAATGATTAAAAACTATGTCAATTTTTCGATAGTGCCAATCAAAAAAATACTCTTAGCGAAGATATATTATATACATATTGAAAATGTTCGATTTTTTTCAATGTTGTAATAAACCAAGTTCAAAGTATTTCATGTAAGAACGATTTTCCGAAAAAATTGAGCCGTTTGAAAATGACAATTGATGCTACAAGTGCGGAAGGCAAGAAATTCCTTCGTGTATCAATGTGTGTCGTTCGAGCCGACGACTCAAGTTAATCTATCAGTTGCACAAGTGGGGGGTTGATAATCAAATGCGCGATGTAATTTGTGTCTTTTCGCACGTATCGCGACCGAGCGAAATTTCGTTATTCGCGACCCCAAAATCCTATAGATGGCAGCACTCAGAATTTTCCAGTTTTCCTTTCAATAAAATAATCAAAAGAGAGATTTGCATTTTTTTTTTATTTCCATCAATTCATTAAAATTGCTTCAACTTTTTTCCTATACAAAACTAGACCCTCAGCCATTTTTTATTTTTGTTTGACCATAATATGGTTACCGATTCATTTGATAATTTAAAAATCGAACAAAAAATTTTGATCTTTTTTCTACACTTTCGTAAAAAACAGAATATCGTATAATTTTGTAGAACCATAAACGTAGTTCAACCCCAGAGTTGTAAACATGGGTCGTTTTCTGTCCGTACATTTCAATCTAAACAGTCTACTTTAGGTTGTATCGAAAAAAATCGATATTTCTTTTTCGAGCTCCACGAGCAATTGTATCATCATCTTCATATTATGCCAAAAGCCAAAGTTAGCCAGAAGAAAAATTGAAAATAAAAATTTTTCTTATAACTGTTTGAAGATGAACCTATATATATACAATTTTGCATTCGATATAAGCCAAGTTCAACTAGTATATTAATTTTACAAAAAAAAAAAAACTTTCATCAAAAAATATTCTGCAAGAAATTTTCCGCTTCATCGGACAACTCCACGGTATTATCCTGAAAGTACTCGTTCAATACTTATATGCATTATCAAGAGACGCGGTAGCGGCTCAAAAAGCGAGCGCGAAACCTGCCGCACTCTTATATAAGCGAATATGCCTTTTTCATATATCATACAGCGTTTTTAATCTTAAGACTTTAAACTGCCGCTCAAAAGTTTGGGTACACCGGTCGGAATTTCTAGATGCAGTAATAGTTTTGTAGTTCAGCCAAAAAATGTGAATAAATAATCGAATTCAGCAAACGGCATTTTGAAGGGGATAAAGACAGCTTTATTTTGGAAACCTTGGATATTTTTTAAGATTTTTTTTTAAGCCAGTACGCGCCTTCGAAAAGAACCGTTACTCGGCCATTTTTTGGCCATCGAAAATTATTTCCACAGCTAGTAAAAAATTTTTACTCCAGTTTCCTCCACGATAACTTCGAACAGGGTGATAACAGTTTTTTTTTGTTTTTCAGAAAATACCGTACGATTCATTGTCGTGAATTTATTATATTTTCCGAAAAATTGAGCAGTTCCGAAAAATAAGGTGTATTTCAAAATCAAAGGGCATTCAGGGAAAATGTCAGAAAGGTAAAAAGTTGCGTAAGTTCAAAAGAAAATGACTAGAATTTTTCCAAAATTTTTTTTCTCATTATTTTTGGTCAAACCCTGGTTAAGCAGAATAGCATAACTCGAGAATAATGGAGTATACGATTAATCAGTAAGAGAGGAAAAATCAATCATTATTTATTTCGAACTGACTTCAATTTTTTTCAATTTTTTTTTTCAAATTTTTTCCCCCTCATGGATGACGCGCTTTTTCTGAATGTAAATATTGTAATCCCCATGACATTTTATTATCAGTGACTTTGACCATTTTTTATTTTCCTGCAAATTAAACGTTACTCTTGATAGATGTGAGATGAAAATCTAAAAATTAGTTTGGATATTCCAATTATTGGATGTTATTTTATAAAAAAATTTCAGGAAAATTGAAAACAGTCGAGTTCACGGCTGAGCAAAATGACGTGCAATGCCTCATATTTGATAATAAAATGTCATGACGATTGCGATACAGCCGGAAGGAGCACGTCAGCCATAAGAGGAAAAAAATTCAAAAAAAAATGAATGAGTATGAAATAATTGATTATTACTTTTTTCTTACGTTATTATTCAAAAATTTCGAAAAAAAATTCCGGACAAATTCCAGTCATTTCCTCTTAAACCTATGCAATCTTTTACCCTCTTGACATTTCTCCTGAATGCCCTTAGTTTTTGAGATACACCTTATCCGAGCTATTTGGCTCAAATGACTTTTTTTGTAAGAAATTTCATTTTTTACAAAAATACGTTAGTGGCATACCCGTAAGATTTTTTTTTTTTCAGACGATGTGAAACACATAAATTTATTTCTACCTTTCCTTCTGGCTAACTTTGTCTCTTGGCATAGGAGCTCGAAGAAAAAATCGATTTTTTTTCCATACAGCCTATTCTAAAAATATTTATTGAAAGGTCCATGAATTTTTTCAAACTTTTTCTAACATAATAACATAGTCAAATAACCAAGCAGCCCATCAAAAATTTCTACATTTTATATAAAAATCATCAAATCTTTTGTTGTAACACGAAAGAAATGGAAATATTTCAAACAATTTCTCGACGTTACTGTGAAAGATGCCCGAATTTGATAGAAAGTAATATATATAAGTCTCGTAAGGGAATATTGGAACGTCGCACGCACGACATTTCGATACCTATTTTTTCCAAATTCCTAGTAAGAGTCATCGAGCGATGGCATACCCAAAAAAGCAAACTCAAATACTATTCTACCGGATTTCGTCGCCAATTTTATGTTTACGCGAATATAAAAAATATTTAAAAAATTCGGTTTAATTACCCGGTTCCGGCTGTGCTCCTTTTTCGGAGATCAGACATGTCTTATCAACACAATGAATAAACAAAAATACAGAGCGCTTTGCTCGCGCCATGACAGCATTTTCGCCAGTCACAATAATTATTTTATTAAAAATTGTACACATATTTGCCACAACTGAAGAGACCAGAGCCGGATTCACGCCACAGTTTTCAAGCTTTTTGGTCGTAATAGAAGGCTCAATTGCTGGGAGAATTATTTCTTCATCGAACACGATGAACCTGCCTCGAATTCAAGTCAAGTTAGCAAATGATATTCATTGCCGACAGCAATGTGAAATTCAAAATGTCAAAATAGCTCAGTAATAATATATGAAGCTTCTTTTATCAAGCAGGGGCACGTCAAAATTTACAGTAGAACTCGAGAAACGTTCCGGTATAAGTATTTAAATTATTCATCATAACTATGACACTTTGCAATGGAGAATTTCTTTCGGACGGTGAATTTTAACTTGTTTTGCACAATTTTCACTTTCATATACCGAATATTTATAAATACTGAACATCAATAAATAATTACAAGACGATTCAGTAAAATATTCATCTTGTTCGATAATAATCTAATAAATTATAGGTTCTCTCCTCCGTGTTACTGTGGTACAGCGCGATAATTTGTCTTGTTTCTTTTTATCCGCACACCGCATTCGTTATTTTACATGTATACAATTTTTCTTAAAATTTATGTTTACTCGCCCATGATTAATTGTTTCATAAGTATTATATCGATGGAACATAAAAAAATGTGTCGGACAGCTTTCCAGAAAAACTTTTACGAAAATGCAAAAAAGTTGAAAATCGGACTTGAATTTTCTACAAAGCAAATTTTAATAAATCCATCATCTTATCAATTATTTACAGTGCAGTAAATAAAAAATTTGATGCGAAAATTTTAGAATCTTCGAAAAACTACATGCTGCCGAAACTGCCAAATTAGTCGGGTCAATGAGAACTTTTTTTTTTTTTCAACACAAAATGGTTCCAGAGTTTTCCCTGGCTACTGTTCCCTGATTAAATATGCTTTTTGGCTCATAGATTCAACTCGTTTCATTTTTGGGGATAGTTAAACGTTTTTTATTTCGTATAGTGCCACATCAGTCCGCCGGATGGCACCACCGTTCGGCCCCATCAGGTGGTGCCATCTTTCAAGTTACCGTGTTCCCACACTTTCATACCGATTGAAGCTTTTAAAAAGTTTCGATATGATGAATTCCTATAGAATCCAGAACAATTAAATGCCACGCAGATCATTTGCAACAGTGCATGAAATTGCAATTTTGCATGAAATTAATCAGTTTTATTCGTCAAATAATTATATTTATATCGGTACAACAATAGAGAAGATCATAAAGTAAGACTTGTATGGGAAAGATGTATAAAAATACAAAACTCGAATAGATATTTCTATGTTTTCGATTATATTCCAATACAAGCGTTATCTTATCGGAAATGGCAGATAGACTTTGCTCACTTCATTTTATACATCACATCAATATATATCCACATTATGCTCTCGGAAAAATCTCAGAACAGCATTTGATTAATACAAAAATTATTAATGTCCAACTATATCCAAGGTCATTTTTATAGCGTAATAAAAATTATGTCACAAACCACTATCATTTGAATCAATTTTCCTACAACCACTCGACCAAATTACGATAACTTTCAACCCTTGAACCCGTTTCTATCATACACGGACATACATCCCGAATCCCATATCGATGGCTGAGGAGAACAACATCGTATCCCAAAATTTGGTTCAACAACATTCCATCTCAGCATTTAGTTGAACAACATCGTATTCCAGAATTCAGTTCAACAATATCGTATTTCAATATCTAATTCAAAAACATCGTATCTCAAGATTCGCTCCAACAAGATCGTTATTCAAAATTTGATTAAAAAACAACGTATCTCAGATCAAAATTTTATTCACAACATTTTTTAAGTTTACGGCCCTGATAAGCCCATGGTTTTTGGAATTGTTCATCAATCGTCGTAAAAGGAACTGATGATCATTCTATTAAATATGATCAAATCGCGAAAATCCCCTCCTAGGGAAAGAAAACCTGGACAAGTACATTGATGGTCCCTCGTTTCCCGAGGATATCAGAAGAATATTTAAAAAAATCCAAAACCTTACTTGGAAAAATTCAAAAAACCGTCAATCCATTTTTTATTCATATCCCGGAGAGCAACCGTCTCTATAGATCATCAAGTATCCGTCGAAAAAATCTGATTTCATAATAAATGTTACTCTGAATTAATTTCCAACAGAAAATGACAAGAATAATTGAAACATTAAAAAATTAACGTTATTAAGACAAGAACGAAACCACGTATAATTGGTGTTTTGGATGAATTATTTTTCTGAAAAATGAATAGAAAGATTTCCATTCAAGTTACGTGCAGCAGTAAAATTTATTATAACAATACGAAGACGTATTTATTGGTGATTCAGAAGGTATTTATTAACATCGAAGTATTAAAAATCATTTAATTTGAATATTTTGAAATTATATTTAAATACGTGTTAAAATACTTGTCCGGCTCGTAACTTCTTATGGAAAATGCTAATTCGAACAAAAAACAAATTTACCGAAATTTACTTTATTCAGAGATAGTATCGTCTTGGCGAGCCTCGGGCCAGCAGACGACAGAGCTGTCAATGTACTTGTCGACCTCCGATATCAGGTGTATTACATTTTGATGCCCTACTCAGTATTCGATAGGATTAATTACCGATTACTATTTAACACACAACTTTTCAAGGAGCGGCTCATTCCTCACATTAATTTTTTATTCAGTTTAAAATAATTTTTTTAGTTGGACTTTTTAAATAAAAAACTGTGTTAGTATTGAATGCAAACAGTGAACTTCGTTCATTCGAAAAAGTTTTCCCTGGAATATGAAACAGTCTTTCCCGATAAAATATTATCAAAATAATTATAATGAGAAATTTATAGGGATCATAGTTGCATAATTTTTCGTCACGATCATAAATTTAATGTAACATTATCGTTGCTAGTGCAAAATCACGGGTGTCTACAAAGAAATAAGGGGTAAAAGGGTCCGAAGCTTAATTTTGTTGGAACTTTCACTTTATTTTTCATACATAAATGCTTGGAACTAAAATTTGAAAGAGCCGTCAGTCCCCGCCTCCTAAGTTCAATTTACGATGAAATTTAAAAAGAAATGAAAGTTGAAATTTGCGGAGAGACTAGAAAACATTGTACTCATCTGTCACATGAACCAAATTTCACCTTTTACTGACTCGTCTTTATTCGTTCAGTAAATGATATACTCAAGAATTTGAACGTGATAGTATACAGTTATAGAATATCGTGATTATGGATGGAGACTGTAAGTGAATTCAAGAATTTTATTCCATTGATTCCAAAAAAAGCCAAAAAAGGAGTATAGATACGCGGTGGAACATGTCCATCATTCAAAAAATATCTTTGCAATATTTCGCTTTAAGCGAAGCGATGCACTGCCGCGTCTCTAGTTAGCTCTTGTTGTTTTGCATTAACTTCGAATACGAATATTTCCGATTTTTTCCCCCAAGATTTCGAACATTGGCAAGAAAATTATCGCGCTTCATTGGTGCAACATGTTGAAGTTGGTGTTGTCAATATCGATGATAGAAGTTTTTTTGAGCCTGCACCAGGTATGAGACATTTTTTTGATTATAGTAACTGTTCTATTGGTTTATAGATCTTGATGATTTTCAAAAAAATAAAACGTTTCAGATTTATTTTGACATACCAAAAGACTCCTGTCAAAATTTTTTTGCAAGGAGAAATATGTAGGTGGAATATGTGTCTTCTAATTCATAGAAAAATTATTCATTGTTATAGTGAGTTTATCGCAATCACTCCAGCTTGTTGAAAAAGCTTTCCGAAATATCAAAGTTAGAAGTAAATACTCATACCCCTTGTTATGAGGTAAATTTTAGTCGAAAATGAGAAAAAAGTTACGAAAACATTACTTGAGGCAGTAGTTGCAATTTTTTTAGTGTCCGAACTATTAACAAATCATATTTTCATCAAGCACAAACAGTTTCTGCTCCGAAAACAAAAAATAAAAATTTTCCTACCACGAAAAATGAATGTAAATATTTTTTATAACTACCTCAATATTAATTAGTCCCGAAACAGAAAGACCCACTACATAATTCACATGTAAGTGACCGTTTTCCTCATAGATATAATGGAACTGAGGGATTGTAATGAATCTTCATCGTCGGAAAAAAAAAAAGTAATCGAACCTCAAAAAATACCGACTATCCTCATGCTTGGCCATGATGAAGCTATCTGTTCTGTGGACTCCAACGAGAATAATCGTTCGAATGCTCGTAATTCCGCAAATTTAAAAAATGATGGATCGGTCGTCCCGAACAAAAATGTCTGCCCAAAGAATTTATCTGTGAATAATACAGTTGAACCGATGATTGAACAACCTAAAAAATCTCGAAAGCGAGCTTCCAATTCATCGAAATGGAAAAGCAGCACTGCGAAAAGGGCCAAAAATGCTGGTCAAAGTGGGGTTTCACTGAGAGGAAAACAACTATTACCGAAGATAATGGAAAGCGGCTGTGAAAAAAGCTGCCGATTTAAATGCCACGAAAAAATTAACGAAAATGAAAGGAAAATTGTTTTCAATGATTTTTGGGCATTGGCAGATCACACGAGACAGTGGGATTACATCGCTCGATTCATACGGTACGGTACTAAGGAGAGCGAAAAAGACGATGGATCAATATTAAAAAAACGTTTGCACACCGAGTATTTGCTGCCTGTCGACCAAGATGTCGTTAAAGTCTGCAGATCCATGTTCACAGGAACCTTAGGTATATAAATTTTATGAAGTTGAAAGTTGAAATGTTAAGAAGTTGTTTCAGCCAATAAATCGAAAAATTTTCCGCGTAGTATTCAATTTAAAATTCTTCATGATCATTGTTGTTGGATAACAATAAATCTAAAAAGTTATTGACACAATTTTTAATTAAAGTATTCACGGACTAATAATCAGAGTATTTTTTTTAAATGAGTTTGGTGACTTTTTCAAATACATATTATATTCTGATATTTTGTTAATTTTGAAAAAATGTATGCAACATTGCGAATGCCTTTGTAAAAAAAATTCAACATCATTTCTACAAAATTCCTAAGCCTTTTAATAAATAGCGTTTCAATGTTTCAATAAGTGACTACTGGGAAGTAAAAAACACGAAATCCCAAGGATAAATAAAATTGAATATTATTTTAGAGAATCAACAAATAAATATCAAAAGCCGCAGTAGCGGTTCGACACCAAGTATTAAAAATTAAATGCGCACGAGCCGTCCGCACTCTTATGTACTCGAATATAACGGTTTTTGGATTTATTGATTTTTTGTTTTATTTCATACAGCGATAATAATCATTTGACTATTTGCTTAACAATCGTTCAAAATTTTTTCGATCATTCAATTACTGCATATTGAATTTTCAACGTCATAAGGATGACCACATATTTCCTAAATTTTTTATCATCACTAAGTACTATTATTTTCATACAATAAAATTGAAGGCACATGATTTTCCAATATATATTTTGGAACTTTTTACTTGGATAGGTATTACGGAACAATGGGTCCGTACAGTAAAACGAAAACAAATGACATCTTCCAGCGTTTCTATAACGCAAGATCTCCGCGGGCATCATGGGAATCGACCAAACCGCATTTCTGAAACGATTACCCAAAGCGTTAAAGATCACATCGAGCTTTTTCCCCGGGTAGAGTCCCACTATTGTCGGAAAAGTACAGAAGCTCAATATCTCGAACAAGGATTGAACTTGGCTGCGATGTATAGACTGTACAAAGAGTGGATGCAGTTGAAAGACAAAACAGAAATTGCTTCTGAGCATCAATACAGGAATATTTTCAATTACTCCTATAATTTGAGGTTCCATGTTCCGAAGAAGGATCAATGTGATATTTGCACGGAATATGAGCTGTCAACAACGATAGAAAAAGCCAAATTGGAGGAGAATTACAAAATTCATCAAACAAATAAAACAATAGTTAGAAAATTGAAAGAAGTTGACAAAACCAATGCCTCTAAAGATAGCTCGTTATGCATCGCATGTTTCGATTTACAGAAGGTTTTATCTACGCCAAAAGCAGAAACATCGGTACTGTATTACCGCCGCAAACTCGCCGTATACAATTTTACGGTATTCAGCATAGGATCAAAAGAAGGATATTGTTTCGTATGGAACGAAACAATTGCAAAAAGAGGAGCAAATGAAATATCTAGCTGTTTGTGGCAGTTCATCAAAAATGTGTGCGAAAAAGGATGCAAAGAAATAATATTCTATAGTGACAACTGTGGAGGACAAAATCGAAACAGAATGGTTTTTGGAACCTATGCCCTCGCTGAAAAAGTTTTTAATGTCAAAATAACTCATAGATTTTTAGAGAAAGGACACACACAATCAGAGGGCGACGCGATGCACGCGGCCATCGAAACTGCTAGCCGTCACAAAACGGTCTATACGCAACAGCAGTGGTGTGAAATCATGATCGCCGCAAAAAAAAAATCGCCTGTGTACAATGTACATGAAATGACAAATGAAAACTTCTTTGATTTTTCGAATCTCGCCAATCAACAAAATTGGAAAAAGGACGAGTCAGGCCAATCAATGCAGATCTCGAAAGTCAAAGAAATATCCACGATGTTAGGAAGCGATTGCGTCCAATTTAAATATGACTATCTTGAAGCACCGCGGAACATCAATCTGTCGAAATTTTCCAACACTTGGAAAAATCATACGCTCGAGAGAGCTTATTTCGAAAAACGAAAATTGGATCAGGCAAAAAAAGCCGACTTGGCTTATCTTTGTGATAAAAATGTGATTCCGAAAGATGCTCAAGAGTTCTACCGTAGTCTAATGTAGTCAAAAAAACGAAAGATTTTTTCTTCACAAGTAAGGCAACATAGTATCTCCGCATAATATCATCAGTGAGCGCAAAATCATATCATAATTATATTTAAAAACTTTGATTGTTGATATAATTAGTTGTTTTCGAATTCCCCATTATTTATTGTGAGTAAACTCGAACAGAGTTAAAGTTCCGAATGTTATTAATGTGTTTATCAGGGCCGTAGGCTCCAAAAATATTGTGAATAAAATTTTGATCTGAGCTACGATGTTGTTGAATCAAATTTTGAATAACGATCTTGTTGGAGCGAATCTTGAGATACGATGTTTTTGAATTAGATATTGAAATACGATATTGTTAAACTGAATTCTGGAATACGACGTTGTTCAACTGAATGTTGAGATGGAATGTTGTTGAACCAAAATTTGGGATACGATGTTGTTCTCCTCAGCCGTCGATATCTTCTAACGGTGTAATTTTTTTTTTTTTTTTTTTAAATGCACTTATCTTGGTCCAAAGTACAATCCTAGTTGTGTCCCGTAACATAGAAACAAAAACTTTCGGAAGTAGCGCGATTCTTTTATGAATCTTTCCACGTTATTTTCTCATTATGGGACCACGCGCCTAGGAAGGCGAAAGAAAGACTCGTTGATTGTCACATTTTTCAAAAGTCCAACTCTATTTCGGATCGTTATTTTTTTGTCACAAGCCTCACTCGATTCCAGGATACTTTGAAAGATGAAAAAACGGCAATATTTTCCAAAACCCTTTTTTTTTCTTCTTCTATGTTAAGAGATGTTATTCATATGAAAACATGAATGTGAATATGGAGTAAATGTATTCAAATACGTATTGTCATATATGTAGATGTTTTTCGTGTGGTAGATTTTTGACGAAACTACATATATTCCGACGGATATTTTTGAATACGAAAAACCTTTCATTCAATTGCTCAAACAATTTATTGAAATGAAACATTCACACACTTTTTAACGCTTCCGCGTGATTTTCGCTAGATACGCATGATTTATGAATTCAACATCAGTTACATCAGATGTGACGAAAGATCATCTGATTTTTTGAAAATATTTTTGAACTGTGGTCATCTGTTTTTTTGTCTTTTTTCTTCATTAAAAAAAATGTTGTTTTATTGTTTCGAATATTTGAATAAAATATAAGCTAAATATGTAGTGAACTTACTTGACTCTCAGGCTCGAGGACGGCAGCTTCGTGGATAAGATAAAAAACTCGAAACATTTGATCGGCCGTGACTTTTGACGGATCCCACGATTTTCCGGCATTTACCAAAAGGATTCGTCTTCTCTTGTGATCGCGATTTATCAATACATTCACAACATTGTTATCCATTATCGAGGTTTTCTCGTCGCAGGGCAAAAGATTGTCGAGCAGAGCTGCGTGTTTCACTTTGAAATCAGCTATTCTTTGCATGAGCGCGTACGCGCTTTCGGGATAAAATTTACAGGGACGTAGAAATATTGTGAGAAAATCATCGTCAAGTCTGTAATAAAGAGTCTTGTCTTCTGAAAATGTAAGAAAAAAAATGAAATATATAAGATACAGCCGAAAGTATTTACTCGGCTTCGCTTCAAGATAAAAAAAAAAAAAAAAAAAAACTTTCGTTTATCCAATTTCAATGCGATAAGGACATCTTCTATACGTTGCGTGACGTTTCGTAATTTTGAAAAGAATGAAAAAAATTAACGAACTGGGGAAAACGGTCGCGATCAATTTTGTTGACTCGTTAAAATGAAAATCAGTGATCCACAGAGCTCGTTATTTTATATTTATTGATTTTTTTTTCATCTTCATTTTTTATGATCCTGAAAAAGTCTACTCATCAGCGAAGAGAATGATGCCGCCGTGATTGGGCTGAAATTTCATGGCTGACGACACGCAATCAAATGTATACTCGTCGGATGAAGATAATAATTTTTATAGAGTCTTTTTTTTTTTTTCTAACTTCGCATCAATATATAGTAAAAGGAATTTGAATGGAAACACGTAAATCGCTCGTCCAATGGTAAAGAGAATTGAGAACCGAATGGAGATAAGAAAAATCGAGACGACCGCGAGGCCTGACCTTTCCCATTGATTATCATTATTGTAGCACCGTAATCAAGAAATATGATGATCTTGTGAAATATTGTATCGTCGACGAGTCAGTAATCGGTGGTATGAAAATTTTTTAAAATCAAATATTCTCTAAGAAATTAAAAAAAAAAAAAAAAAAAAAAAAAAAAAAACAATAGTCGCAATGTGGATACATAGAATCGAAATATTTGTTTCCATAATTTCACTCACCCTCCAAAAGTTTCCGTAATGCGGCAATTCCATTTTTCACATTTTCCTCAGTCTCTCTCAACTCTTTATTAGCAAGTGCCTTCGTCTCGTCGTCGAGCGGTCCAGTCTCAAGCTCGAAAGACATTTTAGTAACGTTGAGTGAAGAAAAACAAAACAAAAAAAGCACAGAGTTAAGAAATGTTTTTATTGAAAATCATTGATTTGAAAGGAAGCTTGGTTTGGGAAACTGTAACCCCTTGCGATCCTCGCCGACGAACGTCCAGAATATATCTGTGATCGAGTATCACGGGGAGGCACTTGTGCACCGCATCTCGGTACACAATCTTTGACCATACTCAAAGTCCAATCGGCTCTCTCGGATTCGAGGGAATCATCGAACATGTGCGTGTTTTATTTGTTATATATAGACATAATTCTTGTGGCCATACGCGGAGAAAGAGAACAATGACGTTATGATCCGCGATATCGTCCGGCTGTTATTTTTATTTTTATTATTTTTTTTTTTTTTCAAATATATTTATTATAAAACCATCCGAGTATTTTTTATTATTCCGGCTTAAATTCTGTCTAATTCGTTCTTCATTCATTTTTCAATCCGGGGACAATTACCGCTGATGGAGCAGCGCTATATTTCATTTATGCATGGCCACCTGCTTCTTCGTACGGAGGATAGAAAATCTTTTCGGTTATTTTTCGATAAAGCAGACAACGAGAACCCTGACAACAGAATGAAAATCCGTAAAGTAACGAATGAGAACCGATTTATGTGAATGCGTGTTTACATTTTAAGAAAGAATATAAAAGGTCGCGCGGATAAAGACGCGGATGTGCATATTACCAATATTCTATATCTCTTTCATTTATTTCGTAGGTTATCGTTCGCAAACGGTCTCGCTCAACCCGTTGATTCGCTCAAATTAATTGCCGAATTAAAACTTTTGCAATTTCACATCAGTTATTATATTTACCTGCTTCTTCGAATATTTCCCGGCATTATATTTTATCAAGCTCAAATCGCGCATCTTTTGACGACTAACTTATTTTCAACCGCTATTTATACCTTCTTCGACACGAATTATCATCTTGCGGACCAGCCGCAATTTTATCAACTCGTATCGTGCCAGCTGTGGGGGGCGAAATTTTCAAAAAAAGCTAATTACAAAATAAATAAATTTCTTTTGGAATTTCAATTGCATTCGATCATGACTTTTCCCACGCTTTTAAACGTGCATTAACCGCTTGCCCGCGTGCGAAAAAATGTAAACACTGTTCTTTCTTCTTTGTCGCAGCCTGATGATTATTGCGCGGGCAACAGGCGCGAGTATTGCTTGGGTAACGTCAATCAACAGCTGATTCACAGAGAGAACCAGCAGGCGCTGCGTTCTTTAAAAAAAAAAAACTTTTTTGTTTTAAATAAGGCACGTAAAAGCGTTCCATTGTCAAATGCAAAGTTAAGATATTGCAACACAAAAATTGTCCGCACATTATTCAAATGGAGCGCGTGTACCATCATATATAGTACGCGACGACTATAGAGATAAGAAAAATAAAAAAATCGTGACTAATCGCAATGAGGCATATATTTATACCGCTGAAGTGCGTATTGGACGTGCTGATTCAGGAATTTTATATTTAACGTCGACGGTGCATGTACTCGTCAACGAATGCGATTGTGAGAATTTTTTGCTGTTTTCGTTAATCAAACTATACATATATACTGCTTCGTGCGATCGGTCAACAATCAATTGCCGAAACGGGGGCGGGCGGTGCATGGCAAAATATTCAAATTATTCCTTTCGTCCCTTTTCATTCACTTTTATTCATAAGAAGCAGGCTTGTTTGTGACGCGTGAATTTAGCTGTTCGTCGTCGTAGCTTTACCACGATCCGCGATTGGTCCGCTGCTATTATGATGTTACACGCACGAGGACGACTGGACGACGACGACGACGACCAAGTAGCTGCCTCCTGCTCTTCCCCCTCGAGGCGCGCGTTTTTTTTATTCATGGATTCAAGCAGATTCAAGTCGAATTATGTATGACTCTGAAGTTTGATGTTATTCCGTCTAGTGTTCTAGTGTCAGGATGACACCTGCTGCTGCGCATGGCCCTCCAATCGCCTCATCCATTCTAGAGTTGGTTTTTGGCAAGTTGCGACGAAGAACGAAATATGAATAACGAGCGGCGACTCAATACACAATTCTCAATACATCTCGGAAGAAACTTGCACATTATTTTATTCATATTCAAAAATGCGATAAATAATAATCTTTTATGTATAACATTCCGACCGTTTGAAATGATAATGCTTGTTGAAAATATAGAGTCGGACAAACGTGGAGTTATCGCGCGCGTTTCAATTTTCAATTGCTTCAGAGTATATACATATATAATTATGAAAGATAAAAAGAACATGAAAGAATATATCAAGTCGAAAGTTTATCCATTTACAATTTACCTAGCTTTTACGCATTAATTAAGCATATGTGATCATGCAGAAAAATGGAATTATATATATATATTACGAGAACGCTTATTGTTATTCCATAATATATTTTCAGATCTACACGTGTCAAAAATATCGAATATGATTGTCCTCGAGCGCAGCACAACAAAAAATGTGAACGCGATGATTATGTAGCATAATTTGAGAAATATCGCTCTTTTTATCGAGGAATTATATCTAAAAGGTCCGCGATACACAATAAAAGTAGAACAATGATTATTCACTTATTTTCTCTCGCAATAACCTCTTAACCTGCTTCGCCTAAAATTCTCTTGGCCGAAAAAAATGACTTTTGAGGTTTGGCGGAATAATCGAATTGTAAACATGTATATATTTTAAATGAGATTCAAGCTCGGTCGCTGCGTAGATAGATTACAGCCGGTAAATATAAACGCATATGGAAAATGTACGAGTGCGGCTTCTCACCTCACATGTGCCCCCTGCTTCGTTCTTTTACCTTATAAACACGAGTTAACCGTCCAAGTGACAAACGTATATATATATAGATATATATCTATGCAGATATACGTTTACGTACACATAGTTATATATCATCGCATTTTATATGCATACGTATGTAGAGACATATAAAAGCATAATAATTAATCATAACAAAGAAGCAAAACAGTGAAATGTCGTCAAGCAGACCGGATCTTATCGCTACGGACTTGATAGACGGTATTTGGCCTTTTTTGCAAAATGTAAGTCTGTCAAGAGTCATTCGTTTTTTTTCATTAATTCCATATATTTTCCTTACAATTGAGGCTTCAGCGAAAATTATGCAATTTTGTAGGTTATGTCCGGTGTGTTTTGAGATGCGACACAAGTAAATAATTTTTGAAATTCTTATGCCATAGAGGATCCATATCGCGTTATCGTTATTATTTCTAATACCGTTATGATGACGGCTGTGATTTTTTCGCTATCTTTCTAACCGCTATTATCTATTCGCAAATTCGTGCGGTTACCGTGATTGTGCTAATTTTTGTTTTTTTTTTTTCCCCCTTCAATGCAGCATTATCACATACATGACGGAACGAAATTTTGACAAGCCGTCTGTCGACTGTTCGTTCCATTAGCTTTTTTCGTATCTGATCGTATATTATATTCTGCATCGTCCTTTATCGGTCTTCAGTTTTTGATCAATTTTATGCATTTTTTGGGATAACCTCCATTGTACATTGTTACACATTGCACTCTGTCGCGATCCAAGTTATCGTCGCATCGTCAGATAAATTTTTTTTGGGTGATCTAATTTAGTAGTGAGTTTATTTACACTTTTACTTTTATCGATTGGCTTTGCGAAATGAAACCAGCTCGGTAGCATTGTAGTTTTTGCATAACTCAATCCAATTTTGTTAACTTCATGATCCATACAGAGATATGTTGCCGATGAGACAAAAATGTTGAATTTTTTACATTCGTTTTGAGTCTTGCCGAGCCAAAAGCGTAGTCGAGGGTTAAAAAATATAGACATGTTTTCCAATCGGCGAATGGTAATGAGCAATAGAAAATTTGGTTCTTACGTTGCATCGAATCATCAACAAAATCCAAGAGCCGTTTGTCGTGAAAATCATTATTCACTTTTAATTTTTCAGATTGAATGGCGAGATCCATGGCTGGCTTTGTTACTGACGTTCCATGTTGCCGTCACTATGACCGCGCTGATGACACGCAATCACGCCAACTTCCAAATCTTACTGTTTCTTGTATTACGTGAGTCAATTGCTAAGAAATGAAAAAATTGAGGAGATAATTCTTCAAAATGAGCGAATAATTTATTTCTTAAATCCACAGTTTTACTTGTTTATTTCTCTGAGAGCATCAACGAAGTCGCAGCCACGAATTGGATGTAAGCAATTCCTTAAAAAATAATAATTGCATTTTTTCTCTTTTCCGCTTTCGACTATTCATATGCTTTTGATGCTTCATTGTCAATATAATTGAATTGTTTTCAGGGTTTTCTCTAGACAACAGTATTTCGATTCTAAAGGACTATTCATATCCATTGTTTTTTCGGTTCCCATATTGATGAATTGTATGATAATGGTGGTAAGTTTTTCCTTTATTTTTCCATTATTAATTTGGACCAAACAGTTTTTAGGATCAATCTCAAATCAGTTTTTAAATTATTATTGTGTACTATGCAAAAACAAGCTATAGGATAATATTTTTTCATACCAATTTATGAATATTATATTCTTTTCCCTATACTACCGTCTATTTTTTTTATAATCATTGCTTGATTTTTTTTATTTTTCCTGCTTATAACCTTGCATTAATGCAAAAAACCTGTATTAATTAAAAATTTCCTAATTCCTCATTTGCGTTCTTCCAAAAGGCTCTCGAAGAGCTCCTAAATTTTATTAAGTCTCGACCGATCGGCTCTATCAGAATCACGGCAAAACTATCTCCTGCGCAGCGATCACCCGACCATGTATCAGCCTCGCCAGAGGCTATACAACTTGGGTGATTGCCGAAGCCACGCACACCGATCGAGCACCCATTTTGCTGTCAGTCATTATTATTATTATTTAATTATTATTCATAATGCATGAAAATAAATGTTGTCTTTTCTTTTCTTTAAGGCAAGTTGGTTGTACCAATCGAGTCAACTGATGACCAGTTTGAAGAGAGCCCAGTTGCGCCAGCAAGCAAAAAATCGTCAAAACAACGAAAACACGAATGGCAAAGTAAAGCCGAAAAACGACTGAGTTTACGGTGCGAATCTAGTCAGACCCATGTGGAGGTGATTGAATTTTTTTTTTTAATCGTGGAAGTGATCGTGAATTGAAAAACTTGGCGATTTTCCGAAAAATCGGAACCAAAACCAATAAAAAATTTATACGAGGAAGAAGGAGGACAAGTTGGAGGAGCGACAGAGAGATGAGAGGAAAAAAAAATTCGAAAAAAATGTCGCAACAATCGCAGAGTTTTCAGACGTATTTTCTCTTTTTTACTTTTCATTATTGTCATTGTGTAAACGCATTTTCTACATCCCAGACAGAGTTTACCGCATTTTTTTCGAATGCTTGATTAATTCCACAGTGCTATTTCGAACACGAATCACATTCCTTCAGTTATCGAGTTATTTACACTGGAATTGTAAAGGCAAAAAAAAAAGAGAATAGGAAAAGCAACCAAAATCGAAGTACTTACTGCTAATGCATCAACTGCATAATATCGTTGTATACTATAATAATTAAGTGGTTGTTTTGTTTGTTCATTTCTTTTTTAATTTTTCGTTTGACGAATTTTACAAAGAAACCGGAACAGTGATACAAAGCGAATAGAGAGTGTGTCTTGTTAGTGTACGACATATTTACGCGAAAGAAAGTGTTTTTCTTTTATATATAGAAAAGCTTCCGCAAATTGTACGATCATACATATGTACGGTATTAATACATGAATATTCGACGAATACGCGTTATCTTGCCATCAATAACGTTCTTCGAAATTTCATTAACTAACGAGAAATACTGAACCCATTTCATGGTTAACATTCAGTAAAATATATTTAAAAAAAAAAGCAATTACATGTAAGCATAGGTAATTGCTAAATACATCATGTGAACCAGAAAGTCATAAAACTCGGAGTTCCTCCATTTCATTCCCAATTTATCATTACAAATTGGAATTATGAAGAAACCGTTGGAATTAATCGATTTTCAACATTCGAATTACATTTTACAATGTTAATTCGGAATTTTCAGACCTTCGTTCAGGTGAGGTTGAAATAGGGTCCCATTTTATTCAGCTTGATTATCCGGGAATACGTTCGAGCATACCATCCAAATTACAGCGCGCTATATAGAATATGTAATCTTTACCATTTTTTCTCGACTCTGATCGAGTTAAAACCCTTCAACTCTTGAGTTATTGATTACAGTATTATACATAATGACTAAACAATTGATAACCTTTTTCAGAATACAAAAATATTGATTGTCCATGAAAGAATTTCCAAATGTTTGGAGTATTTTCTCCACGCAGCAGAAGTATCTCATATTTCCGGAAAATATCGAAGGAATATTGGCATTTAATATTTCGGGAACCCTTCGGTGAAGGGTTGCAGAAATATTGCACAAATGTTACCGCAGAATGTTACTCCAGAACTTTGATTATCCCATGAGCGAATTCGCATCGCACTTGCAAATACAGGATCGGAATAGCCAAATTTAGGACTGACTTCTATTAAAAGACACAAAAGCAGCGTCATTTTTATTGTACGTTTTTTCAGGTTTTTTACACCTACGGAAACATGCCTCCAAGTTTTCGTAAAAATTCAACTGGTTTTTTAGCAATTACAGATTTAAAAATCGATTCTTTCAAGATATCTTTTTTAGAATGCATTTTTTATCAAAAAATGGGACTCTTAAGGTTTTGCATCCTAACGTATTCTATAAAATCATTTAACATTGTTATATTTAAGTAGTTAAGATGATCTTATCAATTTCATGGGTGGGAAGGGGGGGGGGGCACACTTGATTTTCGAGAAAACGAAGAGTTACACGTTGTTCCTTTCTCATCGGAAAACAAGGAGTAACTCTTCGTTTTCTTGAAATATCAAGCGTGTCCGAGAAAAACGGCTATCTACTTTTCAATTATCGACCCTCGTACTCATGCAACTGATAGATTACCGAGGGTGGACATTTGTCTACTCTGCAATCTGCAATAGTCGCTCCAGTCCACTGAACGAGGCTACCCCCACTTTTCGCGCGCGGCTGAGTGAAAGGTCGTAGAGACTTTTTAAATAAGCTAAAATAAAGCCGAATATCTTCTCATTAAAATGCCCCTTGTTGCATCCGAATATCTAGAGTACCGGCATAGTAGCACAAAAAAGGGCGCGGGAACTTTTTTTGACTGTTGTCCGGAAACTTTTCCCCGATAGTGTATTTTGATTTTAAAAAACTGAAAAATTATTTGTATTTTAACGGGAGTACACAAACAAAATTTGACTTAAATATGCCATTTATAACGTGATGATTAAGTTGAAAATTTCTCTACATGTCTTTACGCACTGTCAGCTGAATTTTCATGTGACTGTATTGAAATGTACGTAAAATAATCTCAAAAAAAAGTAAAGATCATTAATTTTTTTAATAAAAAGTAATCAGAATTATCGTGATCTTCAGCAGGCTGTAGAGAGTGATGAAAGTTTGGGCGAAAAAATTCCTTAAGGGGGCTGTATAGTTAGAATTTACAAAAAAAAACGATTTTTTTTCATTTTCTAAAAGTATAATATCCTACGAGTACTTTCCGACCAATTGAATGTAAATCGGACCGTTATTCGCCGAAATGCATGCATTCGAGTCAAGAACGCTAACCGGCGATCCCTGCAAAACACTCAAGAGGCGAGGGTAGCTCGCTGACAGCTGAAAATGGCTTCAGATGCAGCTAATAAAGCGCAGGAAGGCGAACTATATGGCCCAGGAATAGACGACTCTATGTAAGTTACAAAATAAAATTTTTATCTGCATGCAAACTGTACTCAAAACTTTAAACTCGAAACCATGTTTTCGAAGTCGGTGATCACTGTGACTCGTGAACGGCTTTGCCGACCGTGTTGAAATTTACATCACTTCTTCTATACATAGTTGTCCTCCGGATGAACGAAGGATTTTTTTTCCGGAGAATTTTTTTTTTTTTTATAGTAAAAAATGTAAGTGAAATTTTAGTCAAAACAACACTTTTGATTTTCAACGTCCGCCATTTTGTGAAAAATGGGAATTTTTTAAAACCCTTAGTTCAACCGGAGCATTATATCATTAACTAAAGATCCTCCTCTGATTTTTTAGTTTCAGATAATCCGTTGCAGCGCGAGACTGATCACCGGAAAATCTGTTTTTTTTTTTGCAGCGTCTTCGGCCATTGATGATCATCGGCTTATTTTGAAATATATTTTTTTAAAAAAATTGCAATCTTTACATTAAATATATATCTTTTAAACGAAAGAACTTTTGTTGTAAATTATTTTATCGTTTGGCCAAAAAAAATCGGAAAAAAGGGCTTTTTTCAACGTTCTAAATATACCTCTCCCTTAAGGGAAGTCATTCTTGATATCGAAAACTATACTTTTGCCTAAATTTTTGTAACGATTAAAGTTGATAAAAATTTGTAGTGCGAGGTCAGTCAGCGATATTGCGTAAAATTTAAAAAATGAGCAACTTTGAAATGAAGTATCTCTGTTTTCCTGTACGCAAATGAATTTTTCAGGGGCACTTGCTTGAAGGGTAAAAAACAATGGGCCATGTTTAAAGACAGTGAGATTGAAAATGAATTTGTGGCGACAATTTCAAAATCATCAGATTATTTAAAATTTCAACTTATTTAACTGAATAGGGATAAAAAGCCTTCTGGTCTAGGTGACCGAATTTTGAATTTTGAAGATAGCTTAAAACGGGTGATTTTCTGACCTTTGAAAAGCTTGTTCTCATGACCTTAAACACTTACAAAAGGTTAAAATTTAGTATTTGGCATTAGTTGTTGAGGTTCTTCCAAACATCCGATTTTCAGCAAATTCGAAAGACCCTTCCCGGGAAATTGATCGAAATCCTACGGATCTACTCATATATATATTTTTCTTTCTATTCTTTTCATAATGCTTGGAAAAGAATTTTTTTCCGTGGGCCGAAGAAGAATGTAATTATATGCAGAAAAAAGACTCACGCAAAATTTAGGATTAAAAAAATGTAGAGGTCGCTCAAACGATTTTCAAGTACTATTTTTTCTCATTTTGGGAAAAATCGTAAAAAATATTTCCAACCTAAATAAAATGATATGCAGCGTTCTATATTTTTTTCCCCATATTTTTCATATTACACGTAACAAATGTATCAGATAATTATGACATTCTTTGAACATTCAGTTAAAAAAACATTTTTCGTCTACAATAAAATCATATTTGGCCTTTGTAAACATGTTCCACGACAATGGAACATGTTCATTTTAACGATTCCGCGAATATCAATGGAATAGCTGAAGATATGAAAATTTGAAAATTATTATTCATCCAGTTTTGTAGAAAATTAAATTTCCTATTCCATTTTTTTAAAACCCAAGTTTCGAGGGAGTTGCTTATTTTGCATCTTCCAAGGTCACTCGATATCTATGAAGATTCAAGGCTTTCATGGAGCGACCTTTCTCTTCTTCAATCTTGTATTGTCGAAAATAAAATAGTTTCTCACACTTGAAACCAAAATCCGATTTATTCAGAACCTGTTTCTTAAATCACTATTTTATTAAATTTATATACACTGTCGGCCGAAAGTATGAAAAAACCAATTGTAATTTCGAGACGCGCTAAAAGTTCGATTACTCCGCCAAACAGCCAGATATTCCAATTTTGCGGATCGTTAACTCGAAGCTCCCACCCGGAGTTGTCTAAACTCAAACGATGCGTCCATGAGCATCGGGGATCTTCGGAATATGTCGGTATCATCGTTGGTCAACGCCGTGTCGAGTCGAAATTCATAAATTCGGCAAATTCAAATTCGAACTCTTCGAGAACTTTCGAGATCCCAATGAGCAGGCGAAGGGTGGGGGGTTAAGACCCTAATCCACGAAATCGCGCTTCCATAATTTATTGGGGGCTCGTTTTGGACAGCAACGAGACCTGACATGCCGCCGCCAACCCCGTTCAAGAATACGACATCACCGGAATTATCGAGTCAACTATCTGTGGTCCTTTTCCTGATTTCGCATCTCTGAAACCGTAGCGGCGAGCCGTCGTCTTGCTTTCATTTTTCTGTATTCTTGTTTTGGAAAAAAGCGCTTATTTATCGGAATTAATGTGACGAATTACCGTATTAAAAGAGCGATATCGTTTTGGGGTACGTTCGTGTTTGAGAGAAAATTTAGTTAGCGTTCAGTCGCGATATAATATCTGCCGTATTTTCCGCTGTTTAATATTTCGTACTGCTGAGAGAGGAATTCTATCTTTTCGTTCAGCGAGAGTCATTAGTTTAAGAATTTTCCGATTTATCGTGAGTCAATCCTTTATTCGAGAAAAAAAAATTCATGGGTCGTGGCTCCCCGAATTTTTCATGTAAAATTTGTGTGATTGACTGGCGATAATTTCGATTATTTAATACCGAAATTATAGGACGGTTAACTAAGACTTATATTAAAGCTTGATTATTATTAAACATTATTATTAATGTCACTTTTATTTTTAATAAGTGACTTTGTAACGAACGAGGGGATTATCGCATGAAGCGAAATCCACTCATCAAAATCTTTTCGGAAGTCATTCTTGTTAATAATATTTTCATCGTTGTTTTATTTAATAAATTTCATTTTTGTAATTCCGGAATTTGTTCTCGAGTCAGTGTGAAATTATTTTGTGCAACTTCGAGACCTCGCCCCTCTACCACCTTGATTCCGAATTATAGCTACGCTCGCTGGGTGAATCTATAATCTCGCGTTCTCGATTAATTCGAATGAAATTTGTTCAAGAAAAATCTTAGACTGGCGTCCAGAATTATTGAGAGTGAGTATTTTGTGTGACTTGCGTGAAAAGTCGTTACACCGTATACGCTTCAAGAAAATAAACAAAAATTTAAAAATTTGGAAAATTTTTGTTATTTAAATTTTTTTTTCATTAAGGAGTTTCGGTACAAAAAGCAAAATGTTAAGAAATTAATGAAATTTGGTGATAATGTTCTTCAACATCGAGTACGAAAACACAAATTTTTTCAAAATTTTCTTCTGCTTAGCTATCGAGTAATTATGCATTAAAGCAGATTTCTTATGCCCGAAGTGTATACCTATATATATATGGAAACGTTATGCTTATACACGTGAACTTTAGTCTTCAATTACTCGATAACTGTGTAGAAGAAAAATCTGAAAAAATTTGTATTGTCAAATTTGGCACTAAGGAATATATTCACCAAATTTTATAAAATTCTTAACTTTTTGAAATTTGTTGTGTTTTTAACACGGTTTAGCATGGCAACATTGTATCGCTTGTACCGAAACTCCTTAATATGAACGTTGTTTGCGTTAAAAATGTGAGAAAATCTGATAATAAAAAAATTTAGTTCAGTTTTTTTTCCAGTTCGCTTTACGGTAACTTTGAACGGGGTAGTTCAAACGGGGGGGGGGGGGGGGATTTTCTTTTTGTTTTTGCGAAAGTAACGTACGATTTTTCATGCAAAATAATCATTCCATTTTTCGTAAAAATCCAGCAACTTCGGGAAATGCGGCGTATCTAAAAAATTAAGAGCGTATTCAGAGGAAATTTCAGGAGAAAATGTTGCGTGAGTTAAAAAAAAAATGAGGAATAATTTCAGAATTGTTTTGTTTTTTATTTTTAATACATTTTTCTAATAATTTTTGGTCAATTCTTGAGATACACAGCATTTCCGCAAGCTGCTCGGTTTTTACGAAAAATGGAATAACTTCACGAAAAAAAAAATCGTACGGAACTTTTTCAAAAACAAATATTAAGCTGCTGTTACTGCCCTGTTAAAAGTTATCGTCGAGTGAACTGTGAAAAAAAATTTCACCAGCTGTAGATTTCACCAATTTCGAAAGTCAAAAAGCAATTTTGTGCATAAGCGTGTGCTGGCTCCAAAAAAAAATCATAAAAAATATCCAAATGCTCCAAAATGAAGCCCAGTTTATCTCCTTGAAAACGCCGTCTGCTGAATTTGATTATTTCATTTTTCGACTAGGCTACAGAATTTTTACTGCAACTAGAAATTTCGACCGGTTCACCGAACTTTTGAGCGGCAGTGAAACGTAATAATAATTAATTCATGACTTATTTCCACCGCGTTCGTATGATTTCTTGTATCCGTATAAAATACACTTGCGAGCATGAAATATTTGTGAAATAATCAGTATTCAGGGGAAGAAATAAAAAGTGCGAATACCTCAAAAACCTGTGTCATTTAAATGGAAAAATAAAAGGCATGCAGGCCCAAGGAGAGCACGTGTAATTGTTGGAATTACATTGGAAAACCTTTGGCACACCCTTTTCAAATTTTATCTCCAATCGTTCTAGCAGGAAGTATATGCGAGGTTAAATTCAAGAACCTTCTAAATAAGTATATACCATTTTTGTTTGTATTATATAGATTAACTATCTCATCCGATTTATCTGGAGGAGGATATAGCCATCGGAAGGTATATATATGGGCAGATCCATTACTTTTCGATGAAAGTGTGCGCGCTTAGGTCAGCGATTTTGATGCTGATTTTTTCCTTGAAAGTACATCAGAAAAGGAGATGATCCTGAGAATTTGAGCCCTATTCGATCAAACCCGGCCGTTGGAGAATTTTTTGAAATTTCAAAAAAGTCAGTTTTTTCATCATGTTCAAAAATTTGTATTTCAGCCACTATATCACTTAGAGATTTCGTTCAAGCGGCATTCTTTTCGGTGAACGTCCTACTTTTAAGAAAAAAATATAAATTAGTGACAAACTCAAATCCGGCTCAGCTGGAAGCTATCAACTAAACCACTGAATCACCAAAATTTTACTTGTTTTTAAAATTCTCCCAAACCTACCAGTTGCCGAAGGGAGGGACAAATAACGGGTGTTTTTTTTTTTTGAGGGTGTATTCTGTTGATATCGACTCCCGATTGCTTCGATTTCGTCACTGTACAGCCATCCAAAGATGATCGATTTTTAAAAAATCGCTATGTTTAGATGGCTGTCATTTTTTTCTCCGAACTTCGATTCTCTTGAAATTTACAGGGAAGTTGCTATGATATGTCCCAAAGACGCCCTGAAAATTTCAACTAGGGAATCGAGCTTGTATCCGAATTATGAATTATCAAACATCCCGAAAATTGCACTACTTTCAAGGAAAAAATCAGCATCAAAATCGCTGACCTAAGCGCGCACACTTTCGTCGAAAAGTAATATATTAAGATAGAAACCGGCCATCCATAAATAGTAGCATGTGCAGAATGCGCGCACAAAGTTTGTGCAAACATTGTTTTCAAAGCTGCATGCTGCTCACTCTGGCGTATTATGTCAACGGCGCCAATAACCGTACCGTAAGTTTGATGTATTTATAATTTTTAATTTCTCGCGCCGCCGCCGCCGCGTCGCCGCTATCGCAGCATTTGAATAATTTCGATTTTCTATCGAAAGAAATGCGACGATCGTCATCGCATCATCGCGTCATGGTAGTGGGGGGAGTGTTGTTGAGGGCAGTTGAGGGTGTTGCGGGAAAGAGGGCGCAGGGGGCATTCGATGGGGAGAAAGTGAGATGGAGAGTGAGAAAAACATGGCGGATGTTTTGTTTGTGTGCAAAGATGGTTATGCCGTTCGGTAATGTATCGTACGAGCGTAGTTAATCGTGATGATCGGAGAAAGAGGAAGAAAAGAAAGCACGTTGAAAATAAAAATAGTGGATAAAAGCAAAGTGTCGAATAAAGGTGATTTTTTGTGCGGGCGGGGGAGGCGGGCGGCCAAGGGAGGGGGTGGAGAAAAATTTCCAAACAGAGGGAAAAAAGGTGGCACGTTTAAAAAGAATAAAGAAAAGATATGAACGCTACGAGTTTGTATGTGTCGACATGTCGGCTGGTGTTGCAGGCCGATGTCGAGGATCCAAACACTTGGACCGATTTGTACAGACTGGTACCTTATTTGCGTCAGAGTTTGAGCTGCACGGTTTGTTCGAATCTTTTGATCGAGCCTCACACACCGACCGAGACCAATTGTCAGCATCACGTATGTCGGGCTTGTCGCGGCGGTAGAAAAAAGTTAAAACCCTCGTGCGGCTGGTGCAAAGATTACGAGAAATACATTGAGAATGTACAGCTCAGAATTTTACTTCAGTGCTACAAAAAATTGTGCGAATACTTGAGGAGCACTGGAATATATCGTAATTTGATACTATCCGTCGCAGCTTCCAATTCCAGCAACAATTGTCCCGCCGCTATGGGTGCCAATAGTCTTATGGAATTGCTCCAGGAGGGTGCCGGATTTAAAGACGAATTCAAATGCAATGCCGGCCTTTCCAAATCCGCCTATAGCATTTTGCCATGCGTTTATACCAGCACCACTTCTACTCAAACTCAAGCCAATACTTTGCCGACCATCGAAAACTTGGCCACCCAAACAGTACCTGGTAATAAACTTATTCTTTTACCAGACTCCTACCTCGTCCAAACATTTATTTATTCTTCCTTAATAATACACGTTGAACTTTTTTAAATCGACCGTCGCTGCTTTTGTAGCGGGCAAAATGGTCATTCCCATTATCATAGATACCGGCGTAAAGCACTTTTTTCCCCGTTCGAGCGTCGTTCCATCTTCAGAGAGAATACCTCGACGATACTGATTTTTTGTCCCGTTCTATGTCAATTCTTCAAATTACAATATCAATTTTTCCGCTCAATAAAACTAATTGTATATACAAAATGTTGTCAACTGTTTGAGACAACCGCGGCGATACAACAGTTATCGTTATTACCATCGATGTGAACTTGGAAAAATTTTCAAATATCATCACATTGTAAATTCAAAAAATGAGTCATGATTATTCAGAAATTTTTCAACGCAGTTGTTCGATTTTTTGCATCCCCATGAAATATAAGAAAATCTTTCAATTTTTTATGTTTGTTCTAGAAAAAAAAATCATTCCATCGAGTTGTACTTTGATCAAATCAAGGATGCAGGTTCCTGAAAAATTGCCGAATATTGGGGAAAATAACAAAATTACATTCTTTTCAAAACGTTTATTAGAGCAATGAAAAAGAAGATCTGTTGAATCGGAGGGGTAAAAAATACCCCTCCGTTAGATTTAGCTTTCTCAGCGTTAGAATTGAGTTTGTTCACCCTTAACGCGTAACATGGCGTAACAACGAACTTTGCGCCATAATTCATTATTTATTACCTTTCAATAAAAAATATGCTTTCAAGTATCGCCCCAACAGAGCTGAAGTCTATCAAGTTTATTATACATCGACTATAACGGTATACTAATCAAACGATTCTTCAACAACTCTTACTCCGAAGTTTACATACGACTAATTGATTATAACACTTTCGATTCTTTCCATCGTTCAGGGAAAATAAATATTTTTTAAAATCATATTGAACTCGTGTTTAAATTTTATGAAAGTTGATGCACGCGTGATGAGAGCAATGATTATTCCTTTCAGATTCACCGGCGATCAGAACAGTGTCCAATGGATCTTCAATATATTCGGTCATGTACGCGGGTTCCGGTAACAAAATAACAATAAAAAGAAAAGCAGCAACGAGTATCGAGGAAGGAGAAATGATACATCAGGAAGGGGACGTTGCAACAAGGGGTTCAGTAGGAGGGGTAAAATGCATTCCATCTTCCCACCTTACGTATGGGACTACTTCTCAGAAAAAATCTTCAAAAGGCAACAAAGTAATTGATCAATTCAATTTCCAATCGCGTTTCATATTTTCCATTCGATAATAAACCACAAGTTACCGCATCAACTGTCAAAGTTGAAAATCGTTGAAAATTTTCATTGAAACGCCAATAAGCTTCAATGGCGTCAACGGTCAACTGCAACTCGATGCACGTAGACCTCGAGTCCCATCTCGAGGATCAATCCAGATTCTTTGTTCACGATTCATGATGAATATTGGCGCGTTTTCCACATCGTATAATAATAGCTCATCGTCATTATCATCGCCCATTTAATTACGAACCAATCCATTGATTTTTTAACCCTCCAGTCAACCAGTATACTCGTTAGACAAACTTGGAGTCGAAATTTTGAGACATGACCTTTGAAAATTTTGCCTAATACGCCAAAACGTTTGTTGCCGATAAACAAGAGATACGTAGTGGGGGGTCGATAAGTAAAAAGTAATTAACTCCGGGGAATTGTAGCGGAGTTGGAAATACTGTACGATATAACGAAATATTTGAAAATAATCCTTTTTTCAAATTCGTTATTTCCAACTTCTTGCTGGCTACAATTCCGGAGACCGTTATGCGATCTTTGTCACTGCTGGAAAGTGTGTATATAAGAGTGCGGCAGGGCTCGCGCTGGATTTTTATTTTAAAACTTGCTGCATCGAGCCGCTACCGCGTCTCTTGATATATGTAAAAAGTAACAATCGATATGATTCGATCGGAAATTATTATCAAGCCGTACTGTACGTGATACATACATATATGGGGAGCTGAATGAGCGGAAAGGGAGATTCAGATTCATGTTCAGATAGGATTTAATATCGATGGCTTTTTGCAGGCGTCCGGGAGTTTTAAAAAGCCAAGATCGAGCTCTACCAGAAGCAAAAGAAAGGGATGCAGATGCGGTAACGCGACAGCGATACCCGGTAAACTTACCTGCTGTGGTCAGAGATGCCCTTGTTACGTCGAGAGCAAACCTTGCATCGAGTGCCGATGTCGAGGTTGCAGAAACCCCCACACGGCTGATGGTTTGAAGGTAATACATTTTTTTTTTTTTTTTTTTTTTAACAAACGAAGCATACATTTTCACTTTTTTTTTCGATCAATCGATATATTTTTTATCGGCGGCGCTTAGCAGGCCGCCAAATCCCTCCTTGCCTCGGCGATTGGTCGAAACGTGAAAAAAAAATATATATATACACTACCGTCGGAAAGTTTCCGGACAAAAGTCGGAAAAAGTTGCCACACTCTTTTTCATGTTATTCCGTCGATAACGTAGATAAATTAATTTAATAAACGGCATTTTAAAAGGGAGAAATTCCATTTCGTTTTGCTTTTTTTGAAAAATTTTTGCGATTTTTTTTACGACTAGGACGTCATTTTGAAAACGACCATTTTTCGTCTTTTTTTTTTCCTTTTTACAGAGCGACTGCGTTTTCAGTAGAAATTTTTTTTTCAATTTTTTTGACCGGATCTTGAAAAGGCAAAACTCAAGCTTCAATTTCGTTTTTTATAAAATCCGTTACGATTTTTTTTGAAAAAGTCATCATGTTTTTGGCGAAAAAAGACGGAATTCAGAAATTCCTGCGTAACACGAAAACTATCACATTTAGAAAAAAATCTTAAAGGAGTGAAAAGTTGCCTCTGAGATTGTTCTAGTTACTCGATTTTTCCAGATTTTTTTTCCGAAATTTTTTTTTTTCGTTGATTTTAGTCGAACTCCAGGTCTATCAATTTCCGGAATTTAAAAACTATGGGTTTTTTGACCAAAAGTCCAAGTACAAAAAAGTTTTATTTCTTCATTTTAAACGTTTTGGAATTTTTTCAGATTTTTTTTCTCCGATGTTCATCATCATCATCAACATCGTCGGATAAAAAAATTCGAAAAAAAATCTGAAAAAATTCCAAAACGTTTAAAATGAAGAAATAAAACTTTTTTGTACTTGGACTTTTGGTCAAAAAACCCATAGTTTTTAAATTCCGGAAATTGATAGACCTGGAGTTCGACCAAAATCGATGAAAAAAAAAAATTTCGGAAAAAAAATCTGGAAAAAATCGAGTGACTGGAACAATCTCAGAGACAACTTTTTACTTCTTTACGATTTTTTTCTAAATGTGATAGTTTTCGTGTTACGCAGGAATTTCTGAATTCCGTCTTTTTTCGCCAAAAACATGATAACTTTTTCAAAAAAAATCGTAACGGATTTTATAAAAAACGAAATTGAAGCTTGAGTTTTGCCTTTTCAAGATCCGGTCAAAGAAATTGAAAAAAAAAATTTCTACTGAAAACGCGGTCGCTCTGTAAAAAGGAAAAAAAAAGACGAAAAATGGTCGTTTTCAAAATAACGTCCTAGTCGTAAAAAAAATCGCAAAAATTTTTCAAAAAAAGCAACATAAAATGGAATTTCTTCCCTTTAAAATGCCGTTTATTAAATTAACTTATCTACGTTATCGACGGAATAACATGAAAAAGAGTGTGGCAACTTTTTCCGACTTTTGTCCGGAAATTTATTAGGAGAAAATACAAACTCTGCGAGTCTCAACTGAGTCTTTTGCTGACTCCAGGTCGATATGGATAGCTAAACAATGCGATTCAATTTAATTCGTTAATCCGCAGCAATCGTTTAATAAAAATGATTAAATCTGTTTGGCAATGCGAAATTTGTGTAGCTGATTTTTCTGAATGCAAATCCGTTTTTTCACACAGAACAAAAATAGTTTTCGCTGTTATTGAATTATAAAAAAAAGTTGTCCATCCAATTGTTCCCTGAATATTTGATTCTTCACTTTGATTTGCAAAAAAAAAAAAATTATTTTTCAATTTAGATTCGTCCACACATACCGGAACTTCACAATTTGCAGCTTCAGCTCTCGGCCCCCCTCGACTGTGATTCATTGGAGACCGATCCGTTGGCGACAGTGCAACAATGTTTATCGACGTCACCAACGACGATACAAGTATTGAATGTTTACTCAACACCCCGTTTAGACATCGATAACGTGCCGCAAAATTTGCCTGCGGCATTGTTGGTCGGTGAGGACGCGATTGTCAGTACGGAAAGTGAGGCGGAGGACAGTGACGTGCAGATTGACGTCTGACAACGGGATTAAGGGTGTTCGAGGCACGGCCTTGAGCGCTCGTCACTATCATTTTTTTCATCATTATTATTTATCAATGCTAACGTCATTTTCAACAATAAATCGAAAGAAAGTTATTCGCGACGGGTGGGGAGAAATGATGCAATGCATTCAACAGGAATCGTGAAGTGACAACAGATTTTTTGAATCTAGAAAATAGGTAATTCCGAAAAACACATTGCCTTTTTTTTTCGAACTCGTGTATTGGGCTAACCCCTGTCGCATTGTCTATTTTAACGATTAAGAGCCACGAAAATAGATTCGTTGTACAGAGAAAAAAAGAAAAAAAAAAAAAAAAAAAGATTGCGCGACGAAATTCGTTATGCGAGAGTGAATGATTTAAAAAACAAAAGCAAATAACATAATTGAATAGTTACGAATGAAGAAGAGGCATTTTGTCAGATGTGTAAAATGGTAATACGTAATGTAGATATTAAATTAAATCCTTCGATCGTACTAATAGAAAACTCGCACGAAACCAATGTAAAATATTCAACATGACCAATTTGTGTTAATTTTAAATGAAATATTTGTCCAATTTCTTTTGCGTTTTTACTTTCACGCACTGTCCAGATGAGACGGAACTTTTTGTTACAATTATTTTATTCCTTCGATTTCTTTAGAGAGCATATGCGCGGTTTTAGACAATTGTAAATATATACCTATTGAAAAACGAGAGAGAGAGAGAGAGAGAGAGAGAGGAAGAGGAAAATGATTAATAGTTTAAAAACGAATGTTCAATCACACGTTCATTAAATGGAGGCGAAAGGATGCTGTATGGGAAAACTCGTAGAAATACATTTTTAAGAATGTCGTGTCTCATGATTGTTCCGAAGTAGGCCAAGCCTCGCTTTTTACTTTTTTTTTTGTTCCGTAAGAAATAGTTATCTTGAGCCACGGTTGAAATTAGCGAAATTTAATTACTGTATCATTCGAAAAAAAATGCAGAAAAAATATGGTAGTACAAAATTAATCTCCAGAGAGCAGTTATATTTTTTTACTCTCCATGTTAAAAAAAGAAACAAGACCTCAAACATCCCCTCATGTTCCCTAACGTATGATCTTGTAAAAAGATAAATAAAACGAAAAAGAACATCGCGGGACAAAATAGTGATTAATCGATGAAAGTTTCAATCGAAATTCAACGTTCGCCCATATTTCCTGATTCTACAATGCCCTAATCTTACTGTTCATTGTTTTGATTTCTTTTTTTTTCTTTTATTCACTTTCAAACGATCAGGAGAATCAATTTTCAACGATCTCGATGAACCTAATGAACGAAGAATATAATAATTGTTTTTTCCTTTTTTGGTGAGTTATAAATCAATTGGACCGGATGCCAAAAAAAAAGAATCGAAACTTTATGTTTCATATCCATTGTAAAATTATACATATACAATTAAAGTTTAAATACGAATATTTTTTGAAATTGTCATTACACTCGTTTATTCTCTTGTTCGCTTTCACCTTCGCAAACAGGCAGATTTTCTTCTTTTTGTTTTTTGGTTTTTGGATTTGATGCGAAAATGGTGGTCCACGGGGCAAATATCAGACTGAAAATTTGCGTTCAGTTCTTCAATCGTCTCTCCCATCAAGACAATAGTCGAATGAGTTTTTTTTTTTATTATAAAATCTGCAAGAAAATATTTCCAATTCAAGATAGTTTGTTTTTACTTACACATTCTATTTGGCTGATGCAAATAATGTTCTCATTTTTATATTTACCATCGCTCAAAATGGTCTATATGCACTGGGATAATGTGTCGGTATTCTGTTTGTAATGTGCCTAACAAAATGCTCCCATCCGAGAACCCTCGATATCTCGACGCTTTTCTCGTCGATTTCTTTCAGCGGTTTTTCCTCGTAATAACGGGTCAACAGTTTGAGGTAACGTCCGTAATGTTTATTGACGTGAGCGTGCCACAGCGAGAGAATAATTACCTGAATTATGAAAAACAACACATAATCAATACTACATTTTGTTGTATTTACTTGAGAGGGGCAATTATGTGAGAGAAAGCTAGAAAAAAATTTTGCGTCTTATTTTTTTCCGCTCCGATGTAACGAAAATTAAAAAAAAAAAAAAAAAAAAGACAATAATTTAGAATCGGAGAAAAGTTCTAGGCGCGAGCGAGTCACAATTATCAACATTTACCAAAACATCGAAAACTTTCTACGGAAAAATCGTACGAAAAAATCCGTTCAGTTCAATATCTTGAAAAATATACAAAAGTGCTATATAAAAAAATGTTATTAAATGTTCGAAGCGGGCACATAAATCGCTTCATCAGTTGCGTAAAGTTGTAATTTCAGTCTGACGCTAGACATGCACTGGCTTCAAGCATCAAGATAACCACATTTAATGCTATTTCTCTCTCCAGAAAACGAGCGTCAGAAGTGGATACCAGTATTTAACGCTCGGAGCCAGCGTCAAGCGTCAGACTGAAATTACAGCTCAAATGCTAAAGAGATTAACTGGAATGCAGATTCTCGCTTTTTTTTTTGGGAACGCTTGACATTTCAAGAAAAGCGAGAGTTACGGCTTTATTCCGTGATGAAAGAACAACGCAGCCGGTTGTTTTCGTTTTCCTTGAAAAATTGAACTTTATAGTTTAGATATATAATAAAAGTTGTATATATATAGAACTTTTATTTATTTATATCTCGAACTCAAAAATTAATTTCTACATAAAGTTATAACAACGAAATTGTTGCTTTTTCATGAATCACTGTGAATTTCTGCAAAGTACTTTTTGTTTCGACCGTTTGTATATAAAGTAGAATGAAAAGTACTGATAATACTGACACGCTTTCGTAAAAAAATGATGCCACAAACGTAAGAAACTCCGCGACGGATATTCGATTGAAAATATGTGACAAAATCTCGTAATTGTTATTTGTTGAAGATTTTCTTCCAAGAGTTACAAAAACGTGTGTCCAGCACTTTGGACTGCTCATTGATCCCCCACTCATGCAACCGTGACATGTGAGCTTGAAACTAATTTATTATTATGAAATTTTTCGATATTATCGTGAGTTGTAAGCCATTTCTTACTTTAAGGTCAGTAGGCTCCGCATATTTCTGAACTTCATTCCACGTTTCACCGCACTGTCTCAAATGATTGGGTGCCTCGCGTTGTCCCTTTCTTTCCGCATTAACGTACATTCTGGCCAATGCGCATCCTTTTTTAACGAGAGCCTCTATCAGGCAGCTTCTCTGTTTGTCCATCGTCGTTTTGATTTTCGAGGCGTCCGCCCGTTGATCGTTCTTCATACCATAGAATGCTAATAACTTTTCCTGATCTATTGCCCCGATAACTGCATCCGCGACGTCGATCATTTGATCGGCAAAACTGATTGCACTCTCGGAGAGATCGTCATGGGGCAAGTGACGACGAGCTTCGGGTGAATCGAGCGACGTCAACATCGACGTATGTACCGGCAAATGATCCGGATACGCGATCTTCAACTCGTTGTACAAATGGACCGCGTGCTCCCCTGGCTCTGACAATTTCAACCCAATGTTTTATTTTCAATATTTCATTCAGATACAATCTTTCAAGGCCGCCTCATCTTTTATTCCTCGGTAAACAATTATGTTCGACCCCTATTTTGGGTACATAACGATTCACTACTTTTCAATGGAATTGAATAAAATTAAAATAAAAAATAAAAAACGACAGCGATGAATGAAAAAATGATCATACATCGATCGATGTTTTTTTCAAAGAAAAATAAATTTCAGTAATTTCGGAACTCTGAGTGAACAATTTCTTCGGCTTTGGATGCAATCTAATGTCGTTAAAACACACACATTATTCGCGACACACGGACAAAAAATTACTTGTTCTTTGTATAATTTTGATAAATCGCCGGCGGGTATTTAAATGCATTGAAGTGTTTGGTTATAAGTATTCTTAAGGTGATCTATCAGTCGCATGAGTAGGGGTTGGATAACTGAAAAGTAGGTACACGTTTTTCTCAGATACGCTTCATATTTCGAAAACGAGTATCTACTTTTCAGTTATCCAACCCCCACTCGTGCACAGATAGATCAAATTAGATACAATTTTCGCGGTCGGGCTCCCGATATTTCGACTAAATCGTATAAATTATTCAGTCGCGACAGCTTTAAATTAATTTTTCTTTCATCATTAAAATTAAATTGTTCGTCGGAAGCATTCTCACTGGTCATTGAAATTGAATGGTTAATGAAAAATAGTGTCAACACTTTTAGCTTGGGTCCAACTCTTAGTCCGGCTCAAAATGATCCGGTTGGTAGAAAGGTAGGCTTAGGTTATTTGAATTGTTGGGGTTGTAGCGGTAGTGCAGGTTCTGATCGAAGCCAAAATCACTGCAGCTACGAGTAGTTCAATATTCGGTTATCACAATTAAAATCATATGGGTTATATGAAAATAATTGCTACTAATTTTATTAACCATTAAATTATTATTATTATTATTATTATTATTATTATTAGGCAAGTAATCATTACTCTCCTAATGTATGACGATCTACTACACGATGCACTGCTTCGTATTTATTTCGAGGGAATAATTTATATTATATTCGAGGAAAAACTACGAAAAGTAAGGAACATTGAACCTTCATTTTATACCTAAAAAACAAACAAAACAACGAAAAATTCCAGAGGAAAAACGATGGAGAATCAATAATCAGTCATCACTTCGCTTGTAATGATAATTAAAATAGAGAAAAAGGTATAATAAGAGGTGAATAAAAAACATCGGAAAAATGTTGAACGTACAACAAGGGGCGAGACTAATTTTTTTTTTTCTTCTTACTTTTTTTCACAGGATTTTGATTTGTCAGTCACGTTTTTCATTCCATTTCAATTAAAGAGATAACATTTTTTGACGAGAAAAGGTGACATGGAAAGACTTACTTATCGAAGGTGCTAGAAGATCGCGCCGTGGCGGAAAACAAAATTGAATTGAGTTTCAGTGATAAAAATGAAATAATATTTCGAAAAGAAAAAATGAATCAGTTTTAGATTATTGGAGAATAGAGTATTTTTATTGATTGTTATTTTATTTGACTCACCGAGTTTAGCGAGCCAGGTACACTTGACGTCTCTCAGTGTTTCCTTGTACTCGTCCCACTTACTAACTTTCTCTTTTTCGTTTTTCGCGTTTGAATTGTTCTTTTTCCCGGGCTCACAAAGTACATATTTGAAGGTGTGACAATCGACTTTTTTTCCAATCTCATCCTTACAGAAGGTCGCGGCACCTTGGAGATACGTTCCCAGGGTGGCGCCTTTCGAGATTCTTAGACCCATTTTTTAATGGGAGTTACGTAATGTAGACGAGAAAGAAAAAAAAAACAAATAAAACAAACAACGGGATGAGTAAATTGCGTGACGGGAAGAAAGAAAAAAATTGCCGAGAAAACAATAGCGAGGCTAGGCGACAATAAAAATCGTTACCTCATGGCTATGCGAAAGACCAGAAAAAAAAATGCTGATCCTTCGAGGATTATCGTTGGTAAATATTTATTATTTATACAAAAGGAGTGATTGTAAATATTTGCCTGTTTTTTCTATTTTTCAAGAACTCATTCGGGAAACTTAGTATGCGATAAAGCGCGTAGCGAATATTGGAAATGATGCACGCAAGCAACAGCCAAGTTTTAGATGAGCTAATTCTTGAGCGTGACTGTGGTATGACTGAGTTCAAGAAAACGTATGTCGAAACGTTATTTTTTAGGAGAAAAAAAAAAAAAAAAAAAAAAAAAAAACGAATATCCTCGAAGAATTGATTTGATCGGGCGATAATTGTTATTTCTAAAAGGGATCTCTTCAAACGATCTAAAAAAATTAAAACTTCATGTACACATTCGAACATGCGCAGCGTGATATTTCGAGCGACCTATATTTATTTTTTTTTTCCTTTTAATAACGAATAAAGCTGCGAACGGCTATGTATTATGCTCTTCCCAAACACATGACAGATTGACTCACTTGAATTCTGAGCTGCGTTATTATATCGACGCGGAAGAAGAAAGAGCGAAAGACGGGCGACGGGGAAGGCGACAGGGTGTGAGGGATAAAAAGAGAAAATGTAAAAAAATAATGAATTTTTCTCGATACGGAAACTCCGGAACGCTCGCTCAAATAATATCATAAGAGTTGACTGAATGTGGAAATTAAAAATACTTTTGCTCGTTTGCAAATAAATAAATAAATAAATATTTAGGCGTAAAACGTTTTAATGGCGAAATAAAAAATACTCACTTGTTCTCGTTGGATATGGGGGCAATGTAAACAGGTATAACGTGTCCCGGTGGCACCGATGCCGTGACCATTTTTTTTCCGCCAATAATTGCTTGACACTGATTGGCGTAAACGTCAAGATTGATCGGCGAGGCGAGCTTTTGACTCAGCAAAATTGGCATTTCCGTCAGACGGTCTAGTAAATCTTTCTTCTCGTGTCTGACGTGCATTTTCAAAGTGTAATCACCCTTTTCCATTTTGTGAACGGTGTACTGCGAATGAATATTTCAAAATTGTATCGAATTTTTGTAGGAAAAAAAAAATGAAAACAATAACAGCTCCGCGACTATAAAAAGACAGACCTTTGAGGGATAAGCGTCGCCGCAGAAAATAAGCTGCTTGTTGGAATCATAAATCATCCACATTTGTGACTCGTATTCACTCTCGTACAGCAAATCACTGAGCAAAGCGGCGTTTGGTGTGACCTCGGTCATCTTCGCAACGTGGAATGTGTACGTAAGTTGCAGCTCGTAGATTTGTCTTGCCGGTGGAATAACGTCCCGTTCGCCCAACGGTGAAATTTTCACCTCGTTTGGTCGTAGTACCTGTACAGCTGTTTTCAACGTTATACTCGGTACGACTTCCTCGTGCCGTAGCGAACTTCGCAGTTCGAGACGATGAATACCATCTCCCGACTGCATCGTCATATTTCCATCGATTACGTGAATACCGTGAAATTCTATCGAATAATCGACAAATATTTCTCCTAAATTGGCCCAATATTTAGCTATCGCCACCTCCAATATGAGTCCTCCCTGTAACCATTTTCATTTTCATTTTCATTTTCATTTTCATTTTCATTGGAGCAACGAGACTTTTCGGCATCGTTAGAATTCGAAGGAATAAGTTCGAAATGAATACCTGGACAGCGAAGCCTTGGACGGTTTCAGATTGTGACGTAACGTTTATCATTTTATTAAGTTCAAGGGTTTTGCAGACTAGTCGAGGCTTCAGCTGTACCGTGTGAATAACGAATCTGCCAGTTTTTTCCTTCTCCGTACCTTTCAGCCTTAGAACTGAGAAATGAAGGATGTTAGTGCATAAATTCAATCGATACATCGTCATTTAACGCTGATTTTAAGCGGCAACGTAAACTGGAACGATAAAAAAATTACAATTTTTTGCATTTTTCTTAATTTCACGAATCTTGAGGAGGCTTAGGTAGCAGCGGCTCGACCCCGGAGACGGTTTTAAATAAAAAGATACCTTGCGTAAGCCCCACCTCGCTTTTTTATACACAAATATTTTGTTTACGAATGGAGGAATATAAAAATAATATGTTTGAAAGGTGCCCAATTTTTGTCTTGAACAAAAAAAGTCGAGGAATTTTTCCATTTTCATATTTATGCAAACCTTCTATCTATGCAAATCGAGGATAACACAATGAATTACCTGCCCACGTTGCATCGTCGGGAACGAGAATGAAGTGTCGATTGATCGTATTCGGTTTGAAGAGCACGTTGTTGTAATGAAAATCTGGTAAATTGGCAGTTTTTGGGAGGGTCATGGGTTGAACGATGGTCACTGGAATACGAAAAACGGGACCTTTCTCAACGTTGTTCACGTCGTAGGCTCTTATAGTTGCGGAGTGTACACCCTCTGACAATTTGGCAGCATCGATTCTCACTGCAAACGCGCGTGACATATTCATCAGCTCGAAATGCGAAGGAAACTGTACCCATGATACGTCGCATATTAACGACAGACGAAGACTAAAGTCTATTTTTCTCTGCGGATCTGGAAAAAAAAAGCGTACAGAATGCAAATTTAATCACTGAAAGAACGCGCGTAAACGCTTTAAATATATATAAAAAAAAAAAAAAAAGTACTGAACAAGCACTCGATAAGAATTTCGAACTGACCGGTATTTTCGGTATCGAGGAAAACGGGTTCGATCGTGATTGTACAGTCTTTCGGTCGATCGATAACTCCCGATCTGAGATGTATTCCCTTGGAAGCGTTGACGCCGCAGCTGATCGCGAATCTAACGTCTCGCTCGATAGCTTCGCTGTACTCGACGAGATTCTCGAAAGCTCGTTCAACTTGTAAAAGCCCGCAGCCTTGTGCGTACGGGTCCAGATGTTCAATGTACATTGCACTGTTTTCAAGGGCACGTTTGATACTGTACGGTGAATACGGTACGTTTTTCGCCTCAAGGCCGGATATTAGAACAGCTTAATTCATCACAAAACGAAACAAGTACATGTATATCAGTATACAAATGCACAGGCACGATACACCGTTTAAAAATGTCTTTGAATGTGGGAAATATTGATGCCGCAATCGATATAACTTTAATAGACTTTCGATCATTACGGCAGCGTCCTGATTTCAAGGATTGAAATTAAAAAGATGTTTTCCAAACACCGATAAACATATTCTGATTGAAGGAAAAAAAAAAAAAAAAAAAAAAAAAAAAAAAAAAACATTGGAGCGTATCTTGGAATCGAAAAGTTTTTATTGCGATGTTCCTCATTTCACTGCCCTGATTTTCCAGATAAGCTGAAACTAAACTTTTGCATTCGAGCTTTCATACACATCATTACCGTAGGAAAGTTTCTGGAAAGAAATCCAAACAAGCTACCGCGCTCTTTTTTATGATGTTCCGCCGATTTTATAAATAAATGAATGTAGTAAAAATTTTGGCATTTTGGAGGAGAGGAATCCCGTTTCACTTTGCTTTTTTTTCAAAATGTAGTCTTGTTTTTGGCGAAAAAAGACAAAATTTAGAATTCCTGCGTAACACGAAAACTATCACGTTCAGAAAGAAATCTCAATCAAAGAAGTTAAAAGTTGCGTCGGCGATTGTTCTAGTCACTCGTTTTTTTTCAGATTTTTTTGTTAAATTTTTTTTTTCTCGACAAAAAAAGTTTTGTTTCTTTATTTCAGACATTTTGAAACTTTTTTAAATTTATTTTCGAGTTTTTTTTATCCTACGATATTTATTTCGAATTTGGGGTTGAGTTGAAATATTACGAGGGAAAAAAAATTTGTATATTTCAATTTTGAGAGCTTTTGAATTTCTGTAGACTAATTTTTTCACCAACCGATTGAACTTGTGTCTCGTCGACGAAACCGCTTTTGGCATTCAGAACTTTTTGGACTATGCGTGGCATCCTTTCAACGAGTCTCTCGAAAAATTAGGGCAGCGTTTTCTTTCTTTAACAAGACACAAGTTCAACCGGTAAGTGAAGAAATTAGGCTAACAAAAATTATAAATAGCTCTCAAAATTGAAATATACATCTGTTTTCCTTCGATATTAGGATATATTTTTCAATATTTTTTAACCCAGCATCGAGTTCAAAATAATCATCGTAGAATGAAAAACTTTTTTGTACTAAGAATTTTTGTCATGAAACCGATAGTTTACCAATTATGGAAATTGATATTCCTGGGGCGGTTCGACTGAAACCGAGGAAAAAATTTTTTTTAAATTTAAATCTAGTGATTTCAATGAAAATCAAATTAAAACTTGAGCTTCCCTCTTTGAAGAACTGGTTGAAGGGATTCGAAAAAAAAACTTCTTCTGAAAACGCGGTCCGTTTGTAAGAAAATAAAAAAATAAATTACGAAAAACGATCGTTTTCAAAATGATGTTTTAGTCGTAAAATAAATCTTAAAAGATTTTCAAAAAAAAGCAGAATGAAACGGGATTCATCTCCTTCAAAATGCCGTATACCATAGAATATTACGCAACTATGGAGGGAAGTAGGTCATTTCAAACTGCGTGCAAAATTGTCACCTGAGCCGAAGGCAAGGATGACAAGCACGCGGTTTGTCATACAAAAAGGGAAAAACTCAAACTTTGGGGAAAAATGTTTAATATAAATTCAGGGTTTCCAAAATAACCACGTTTCTTTATACAATACACATAACATGTAGTTTATGTCTCTATATCTTTGAAACTAAGTAGTCAAAATTCGTGTAATTTTTCAAAAAACTTCGTCATTCACAACAGTGCAGATGATAATTAAAAAAATCTGTAGACAAATTCCGGAGTTTTTGCGTAGAATGTGAAATTGTTCTCCTTTGTCCATAAGGACATATGTAAATGCAATTTTCAATTTCCAACATCTATCCAAAATCCTATTCAAATTTTACATATTATTACATATATTAATGTTCTGAATAAGTTCTTGGAATATAACAAAATTCTACAGGAAAACGCTCTGGCGAGACGCCTACCTTAAGGAGGGTGGTGACCAAAGTTAAAATGTTAAGAAATTGATCAAATTTGATGATAATGTCCTTCAACATCAAGTACGAATATACAAATTTTTTCAAAATTTTCTTCTACTTAGTTATCGAGTAATTACGCATTAAAGCAGATTTCTTATGCCCGGAATGTATACCTATATATATGGAAACGCTATGCTTATACACGCGAACTTTAGTATTCAATTATTACTCGATAACTGTGTAAAAGAAAAATCTGAAAAAATGTGTATTGTCAAATTTGGCACTAAAGAATATGTTCACCAAATTTTAAAAAATTCTGAACTTTTTGAAATTTTTTATGTTTTCAACATGGTTTAGCATGGCAACATTGTATCGCCTGTACCCAACCTCCTTAAAGATTGAGAGTCAAAAATTAAGATGAATTCGGGAATGATTGAAACTGTAAAAGAAATGCTAAAAAAAATTTTAGAATTGAACGAAGCTTTTCTCGGAAGGAGGAAAATAGTACTCTCACTTTCAATTGAGTTCCGTATCGACGCGCGGATTAAATGTGTGCCTGGACATGTGGGATCGAAATATTGCAACATTTGAAAAATCATCTATTTTCTTCCACGATTTTGTCTTCGATGCATCTTGAATCGTTCTACCTTAATTGATGAATTTAGTATAAATAAAATTGTTCATCGGTATTGACCGTCACGATGTTACTCGTTTCACCGTTCGCTGGGGAAGTTGTGCGCATGCTTCAACAAATTCAGAGGGCCGAAAAGTGCCACTTTCCTCCCGCAAAACAGGGCAGAAAATCGAACTTTCCGCGGAGATGTGGTGAAAAATTCATTTATCTATAAGACCGGCGGAATAGCATGGGAAGGAGTACGAAAACTTTTTCAGACTTTTGCCCGGAAACTTTCCGACGGTAGTGTATTTTTCGGACCCTTCACTTTTATTCAATTTTTTCAAATTCATGGACTAATGTATGTAACCGGAAAATGTTTGTTTTTTTTTTTCCATTGGAGGAAAATTCCAAGTGCTAGTGCTTGAATTGAATTGAATCACTTTCGGTAGCTAAGCGCTTCAGAGATTTATTTTCAACTCCGCCCGTGTTGATTAAATAGCGTTTCACTTTCAACACAGGTAATTAGATACGCATGAAATTTGAATAAAGATTTATATATAGCCGTGGTGTTTGTAAAGGATTTCCGAAAATCATATTTTCTATGCTTCAAATTAAAACACTGCTCACTGATACAAATCTTCAAGATTGACGTAGTCTAAAATGAATGTGATTCGCAACATTTTTTTCTAAAGTGGAGGGAAAAACTTAATTTTTTTCGTTCATTTAACTTACCAACAGCGCCAGCAACGTGGGGACTTGCCATGCTCGTACCGTTCATAAGCTGACATTTTCTAAGGGTAAAATTAGGTACACTGGTAATAGCGCCTCCGGGTGCGCAAACCGTAATTCCGGCTCCTCCATCGACCATTGGGCCTCGAGAGGACCAAGTGTACGGCATTCCCGGCAATTTTTCTCTCAAAGAATATTCGGCCACCATCATATCCGGGGAAACGTACGCCCCAACACTGACTATGTTGGACGAATTGATATCAGGTGGTGTACATATGGTACACAACGCCGGGCCCAAATTGCCCGCGGCCGCGACCCACGAAACTCCGTATTTGTCAATCACCTCGTTCATCAGTTCCATTATTCTACTTGTATTGGTCCAATTAGCGTGCTCCCCGTAACTCATATTTATGACGTGAACTTTTATTCGACGCTGCATTATCCATATCATCGCCCTTACTAGCGCCGTTCCCGTCTCCATCGGATCTATACGACCGTCACCGATCGTCAAAGATATTATCTGTGCACCCGGCGCCACGCCGTTCAATTCCTTGCTCTCCGGAAAATACGCCGCTGCTATAGATGCCACGTGCGTCCCGTGACTAGCTGAAATTTTCTTCTCATTCACTTGACATTATCTCGGAAAGATTTCTCACATTCACATATTGCATTACATACCAATTTTTAAAAAATCCCTTTGTGGTTATTTATTCATTTTCACTCGAATAATCGTGTTAAAAACTACTTTTTTTTAGTGTTTTCTTTGTCCCTCCCCGAAAAAGATTAATGCATGGAATTTTTCATAATATTTTCGTGCTGACAATAAACTTACAGCAGAGACTGACAATTTCTAGAGTATTTCCATCGTTGTGAATATTGATGGAAATGTTCAATTGATCCTCTTGCGTGAGCGGAGCAAATTCGTGGCTGACAGAATATTCTCCGAGGGTAACACCAGCCTCCAAATTTCCCTCCTCCGAAGTATCGATGCAGGCTTTCCATTCGACCCCATCATGAAAGACTACGCAGTCGTAAGCTGGGCCCGAATCGTTGTACTTTTTCTCCGCGTTCGTCAAAACTTCGATTCTCGCTTCGAGCTCTTCCTTTTCCAGTTTTTCCTGTGGACTCGTTGCTTGTGGAGTTTTTGCTTCAAATTCCTGCGTTCATTAAAACACTCTCAATTATCAATAATTATTTAATAGTTATTTCAAAAATTTGTCTTTCGCAACGTTCGTGCGTTGTTATTTTCGCGTTAACATTGGTATTCATGATTATTGATAAAACGAAAATTTTTTTAGACGAGTGTTAATGAAAAAAGCTATGCTTCCGTTGATGGCTACAGATTTGTTAAGGTGCTACCCACTATGAGACGGTTTCAAAGAATCGATTTTTTTTACATATTTTTCAAAGCAAAACATGCTAAAAATATATCGCAAAAATTTCAGATCGAAATATAGAATATTTACGAAGCTATATGGTACTAAACCGAAGGCGCGTTAGGTTTTCGTTCTTTTTTTTTTTTAATAAAACAATATCTCATATTTTTATAGTTGTACAATACGCTGTTCGAGCAACTATCAGTGGTTTTAAAAAACTGAAGTGAAAAAGAAATGAGCTCGCTTGAGCATGAATATATTATTATAAATGAAAGTGATTGCCCATCATTGTTCAAACGATGCACTATAATCGCAATTTAGATGGAACGAAATAACTCGTTTGAGAAACAGTGTATTCGAGTATAACGTTGATGATTTTCACATTGATTCAAACGTGTCGAAATGTTTAAAAGGACGATCGCGATTATGCAATGATTGGGTGTTAAATCGATAGTTTGACGTATTTGTGTCGTTCGATAATGCCAAAAGACAAATATAGCAACTAAAGGGGGCCGCCAGAGACCGAAATAAAACAGGCCAATTGAGAAAAAAAAGAAAAAGCAAGAGAGCAAAAGTAAAACAGTTCAACGCACCTCACAGGCGCCGGCGACCCTATCTTTGGACGACTCGGTTTACAATTCTAATTGGCGCAACTCAACGACAAAATTGTTTCATGGATGATTTTTGTGTTTACTATTTTTATTTCAATTAATTTTTCTAACTCGCTAGAAAATTTACGCGGTTCGTTGTTTTTTTTCTTCTTTTGAGTTAAATGTTGAAATTTTTTTACCTGTAACTTTCTAGTCGCTTCAGCAAGAGCTGTTTTTTGGCTATCGTCCCAGTACCTCTTTTTTCTCTCGGCAGTTATTTTTTCCGCCAATTTGGATGGATAAATGGAAAATGGATACACAACTCCAACGTGGTAATCACCCGATGGATTCGACCATTTGAACGGAAGCTGAAAAAATATTTTTTCATGTTTATATGTTATTGCATAAATTATATACGATTGCACGTGTTCTTCTTTCCAAATGAATGCTTCTTACTATTTTTTTCAATTTTCTACCATAAAAATGTTCTTTAATTCTTTCTCTTCAAACACTATCCATCACATTCTTTTTGTTTGATCCGATAACGGTATTTCGAATACTATAATTGATTCCCCAATTATAATAGAAAATACAAACAAAATTATCACAAATATACTAATGCTCATTATACATCGTACTGTTATATTTATCTATCTATCTATAGAATATAATCTATATTCTAAATCAATATGAACCATCTTCCATATTGATTAAGAATATAAATAACCTAGAGAAATTCCAGTGGAAAAACATTTTAAAAAACTCCCGACTGATCAAATCGTATAGCCTGATAAAAATTGTTTTCAAAAAACAAAAAATCTCTTGACTTCAAAATGTCGATTTCAAAAAAACTTGAATAAAAAAAAAAAAAAAAAAAAAAAAAAACAAGAAAATGATCATAAAAAAAACTCCCTCAGGATTTCGTTTTTCTGATCTGAAAATATTTATCAATGAATAATTGAACGATAATTATGGCAGCTGATATGAAATTGAGGGGATTGTGGTAGACGTTTCCTAGAGTATGCACAAGAAACGCAGGAAACGTCTCCCAACATCCCCTCAATTTCATATCAGCTGCCATAATTATCGTTCAATTATTGATTGATAAATATTTTCAGATCAGAAGAAAGAAAAAATCCTGAGCGAGTTAGTTTATGATTATTTTCTTATTGTTTGTTATTCAAGTTTTTTTTTAAATATGACAATTTGCAGTCAAGAGATGTTTTGTTTTTTTTTTTAATAATTTTTATCAAGCTATACGATTTGATCAGTCGGGATTTTTTTTATGTTTTTTTAAACATGTTTTTATTTCACACTTTTCAAAGTTTATTTTTTTTCCTAATTTTTTTAATCCAAGATTTTAAATGAAAACTAATACCTATTAAACTAATACCTATTTTTCATCACATTAGATGAAAATTATAACCCACAAAATATGTATGCATATGTATAGACGAGCTGTGTAGAAAGACGCGCGCCAGTTCGGACTGAGATTAGCAGCGCACCACGGTGTGAAGCTGGCGATAATCGAGCACTACCTTATTTGGTCATCAATTCGATATGGCAAAATAAGTTTGAACGTCAATATTAGTTTTTTAAGCGAGTTCACCATAGATTTTGACAAACTATGTCTAAGAACATTGTCCGTAACATATAGAAAACACAAGGAAAAATTTGCCAAGAAAAGTGTGACCATTTCAGAGAAAAGTTGCTACAAAGAAATTCCCCCTATCAGCTGATCGCAGTGAAACGCATAACTCCCGTTTTTTTTGCCCTGCAGGCAGTCGGGAGTAAAAAAAAAGAAAGTCTTGCAATCACAGACAATCATAGTAGAAATTTGGGGCCTTTGAATGATCCAAATGTTCGAAACAGCTGTTTGATTACAAATTGTCTATAATGGTAAATGAATAATTGGAATCTTTATCCATAAATCATTGACAACTTAACAAATTCATAATAATTTACCCTGAGTTTGCGGCCTGTAACACCAGTTATAAGACCTTCTTCAGCCTGTACGATAGTGCTTGTATCAACATCTCCAGCACCGCTGCAATCGAATCGTCCAATGATTTTGGGCTTACCGTCGGATGTTACCTGTATCAAAGAGCGGTAAACGTCTGTTGTAATCTCATAGCAATACATTGCGAATTGTGTGATCGACGTGCAATATTGTTTCCTCATTTCCATTGATAAAGTTATATCCGGCAGCTTTCAACTTTTTATCGCTAATGGAATTGAAAGCAGTTTTTTCTTATCAAAACACTTCATCATTGTGGTAACAGATCGATACGCTAGTTTTTTATTCCAAATCAAAGAATCATGAGGAAGCCAATCTGTCCTTTTCATCATTTGCACTGAGATTTTGAAGGAAAAAAATGTAAAGAATCCTTCAAGTTGGCACTTAATTTTTAGAATAGCATTGATTAACACAATTTTTGTTGTTGCTTATTCACGCCTACTGGGTCTGTGAAACCCAGTTAAGTTGAAAGCCATATGATTTTCTCAAAACTGGATAAATTTGTTTATCAGATTAGTTCAGTTTCAGAATACTCAGAAAATTGAGAAAAAAAATGTAATGCGTGTACATCTTTGTTCGGTCTGTCAGATCCAGAAGCGCATTTCCAAGTTCATACCAAGTGGAAATATACGTATATATATATATATATATAAATATATATGTTTATAGAGTAAAAAGAGCAATGTGAACGTGTTTATTGTTTATATTGAATAAATTTGCAAATGAAACCTGTAATCCAGGTGCTCCGGGATCGACGCCGGAATCGAGGATCGCGATAACCGTGCCACGTCCATCATACTCGGGATATTTAATAAGAAATTGATTGACACCGGTCTCTTTTTTCGGCAAAAGTCCCCAAATAGGAAAATTACAATCCACGACGTCTGCCATTTTATACAATATTTCGCGTCACAGAACGCCACTCCAAAGGCGAGACCTGCTTTTTATTATTACGTATCTTCAATTGGAGAGAAAATAAGACAATGAATATAATAACCGAGTATACACTACACGAAATAAGGCTATTTTGCACTCTAAACGATTCTCACTGGTGTACTGGGCGACTAAACTATTCGTTTGTTGGCTTAAATAGGAGCACGGCGGGGTGGGCGAGAAGCGAGAGGGTGACAAATCAACACAGGGGCAGGAGGGCAGAAGGCAGGAGAAGAAATAATTGCTTATGGATCGGTTGTGTGGCGGTGTGCGACCGACGTGAGGAGAGATCTTTTATTTTCATTTCTCCAGCAGAGAGAGAGCAGAAGAGCGGCACCGCTTAAGAATTCACCGCTAGGCGTCACCTTCGTTCCATTCTTGTGGGGATTGATCGACCGTGGGATGGATACACCAACCACGGATACACATTGTACCTCTGTGAGCTTGGCCGACTGATTTTGGATTTCTTACTACCTCTGTGAACTCAGCGAACTGATTTTGGATTTGAGACTTTTTTTAAAATGTAAATCGTTTGTCGGGCTCTTGTCGGTGATTGTCTGATCAAAATCGACGATTGTCGGAAATTATTTTATTGGGAAAATCAAAAACAAAAATCTGTGTGAAGTTAGCCGATTTTTTTCAATTTTAAGATATATTAGATTTTCAAAACTCTAATCGATGCGCAATCGTTTGTCGGTTACGAATTTGATAGATAAAAGGTTTTTCGGATTCCTGGTCATTAGAAAAATATGAAAAAATCATTTCGTGTAGTGTCAGCTGATTTTTTCCAAATTGACCGATAATTTATCGCTGTGGCTGTGGCTATTCGCACCCCTTTTTCGTACGTTCAAGCGTGCGTCGTAATGGTCCAATAAATACAATTATGCATTAGGGGGGGGGTCAAATAAAATGACTATTTTTTTTGGCTCGATATAAGAAAATATGTATTGTTTGGCATCTCAAAAGAACCCTCTCCAAATATTAGCCCTTAATATTTGAATTAAGAGGTCGCTCATCGCAATTTTTTATTTCCCCTTTAAATAACATGGGAAATTTCTTTTTCCAACTTTGGAATTTTATCAGACTCTAACCTTTGAGGTTAGGAGAATTTTTTTAGCACATTTCTCTAGAACTTTCGATGCTCTACAAAAAAGCTCTCTTGTATCTAATCGATAAAAGTAACCGTACAAAAAATAATCGGTGATAATTAGCTCTGGATTCTACTTATCTCGTTTTTAAGTACATATATACTTTACACAGATTTTTGTTTTTGATTTTCTCAATTAACTAATTTCCGACAATCGTCGATTTTGATCCGACAATCACCGACAAGAGCCCGACAATCGATTTACATTTAAAAAAAGTCTCAAATCCAAAATCAGTCGGCTAAGTTCACAGAGTTCGTAGCCTGCTATACTTTTGGCTACTTGTGCGACCACTCCTGGCGACTTGCGACACTAAATATCTGAGTTATCTGACAACCCTTGCTGAGCACTGCCTGACGTGCTGACAAGCGGGCACGCATGAATGCATGAATGATGATGATTACTATAACCTCAAAAAAAAAGTGTTTGCCAATAATATTATCATGAATGTTGACGATATGACGATGCTGCAGGTGTTATTATTATAATTAGTGACGTTTGTTCTGCGTTAGTTTTGTCGAACGACAGATAAGAAAGAACAGTATGCGAGGGTGAAAAATAATGAGTGAGGTTTAAATATTAATTAAACTCGTACTTGAGATCGAGTTTAAAATAATCGGAGTAAAACTGAAGCATCAAACATGTAACATAGTCTGCTTCATTTTCTCCCTTCTTTCTTCCATCCTTTACGATTGTTGTAACAATAAGGTGGTGCAACGAGATTATATCGCGACTACTACTATTATGTTCATCGGAAAGGTGATTTTGTTGTTCGCCTCTCTGCCGATATCACCAGTTATGTTCCGCACGTTTTGACAACAATGTTTGTTTTTTTTTCTTATCTCGACGCTAAGCTCTGATGACGACGAACAGCACTTGTCTATACAAATAGGAAACAACGAAAAGTAACGTCGGATGCTAAATAACTCATTGAAAACCAAAGTGGAAGAGAGTTGACCAAGTAGTATGAAAACACAGTCAATAAAGGAAATGAGGAAAAAAAAAACAGCTGACCAAAGTTAAATTGCTGTTGGGCAAGTTATAAAGAAAAAGAAAATAATCGAAACAAGAAGAATGCGTTGTCTCATTGGTGCAAGGACACAGAACACTGACATTTTTAAATAATAAATTAAATACAAGAATAATGGTTCTCACTCAGCGTCAAATTAAACAAATTGCTTTTCTCATTGTGTGCCTCCTTCTTGGTAAGTCTTATATAATATTGTGACGATATATTGTTTGGATATAAAGAGCCAAGGCAACAGCTCATTGCAAAGCATCAAGAAAATAAGTTGGCACGAGCCCTGTTGTGTTCTTACACAGTACGATGACTTTCAAATTTTTTTTTTTTTTTTTCAAATCGCTTTTACAGATTTTGTAATTAATTCAGAGAGGATGTGATGTATTCAAACGGATTATGACACTTGCTTTTTTTTTCATACGATTTGATGTTTTTCACGATTTATCACAACTTTCTATTGTGCTCACCGATTTGAGATGAATCTTTTTTCATACAAAAGATAATATATTTCAAGGAGGGTACTGTGTCAATATTTTCAAGATCTTGTTATTCATTCAATCTTGCTATTCATTATAATTTTGGTGTTTATAAAATTTGTAATTCTGTAATGGAGAAAAACAGGGATTTCTACCGATAATCGTCGCATCGATTAAATTTCTTGCATTTCAGCAATGTGAAGTGAAAGGCCATTTGTTTCATTTGAATTTCAATCATTTTGTGCATGACTAGAAGGTTTTATTGTTGCTACAGTAACGTTTATTCATGATAAAATTGGTAAATGTTGAAAAAACAAAACAATGTTTGTCATTTTTGTCAACAGCAGTCTATAAAATCCTATTTGCTGTAATTATGATCCGGACGGTGACCTTTCGCTTACAAATGTTACAATTTTTGTATTTTTTTTTCAATTGACAAGAAACTAAACTTAATCATCCCCAATTTCTGGTTGATGCATTTTTGCAAAATAGCTGAGTCCCTGAAAACGCCTGGAGTTTCATAAATGACCATAAAGGCAATGCAAGCATGATTGAATGGTTAACGTATTACTATCACAAAGTTACTTTATTTAGGATTCTTTAATAATTTTGTATAAATATTCTTGACACCAAACTAACAATTTTCTCCAATGAAGAAAAATTTGCTGATGTCAAGAATTTGAGATATTTAATTTCCAATTTTTAACTTTTCCCACCTAAACGCGTGTAAATTCAGGTCGCGTATCGTTTTTAAGTTGCAAAAAAATGTGTTTAGGATTTTTCTTTAAAAATTTCGGCTCATGGCCTTTCTGGCTATCTGCAAAAAAAATCTTAAATACATTTTTTTTGTAACTTTTTAACGAAATGTGACTTTAATTTACACGCGTTTAGATAGAGAAAATAAAAAATTGCAAATTAAATATCTCAAATTTTAAACGTCAGAAAATTTTCCTTCATAGGGGAAAACTGTTAGTTTTGGTGCCAAGAACGTTTATGCAAAATTTTGCGAGGACTCTAAATGAAGTCGTTTTATGATAGTAATACCTTAAGAGAAATGAGGAAAAATTTCTGAGATACATTTCGTAGATTCCAACATAAGTACCGAATTTGAGCACCAATAGCCTATAGGGGAAAGTATTCTTTTGCAGCTCTTATGAGGTTTCAAGCAAAATTACACACGTGTTATTTTCAAGTCTTTTATCTGCAACTGAATTTAACGTAATGAAAAAATATATTGATTGGAACTAACGGCCGTCTAGAAGTTTATCTTCAAAAGTTTCCTTTTATTTTCATAGAAAATAATTGAATGAATTTCTTCTTCTCAGATAGTTTAACTGTCTTATTAGAGTAATCTATAAGTTGCATAAGTGGGGTATCGATAACTGAAAAGTAGATACACGTTTTTCAAGGATGCACTTGATACTTATTTGAGAAAACAAAGAGTTAGACGTTGTTCTTTTTTCATCAGAGATCATGCAACTGATAGATCACCTTAACGATAGACTAGAAATTTATTCGCTTTCTCAAGTGAGATTATTGAGCAAAAGCAAATTTCATAGTCTATATTTCGAACTCTATTAAATTCAAAATTACATAATTATATATGGGAATTGTAGAGTTCCACTACCCACTGGCAGTAGTGAATTTTTGTAATTATTCATAAAAAATTGCAGTATTTCATTACAAATTATTCGGTTTTATTTCCGGATTATTTTTTCGTCATACAAATGTCATCAATTTAAGAATGATCAATACGCTTTTGAAAAAAAAAAATACTACATTTTTGCAAAAATTTTACTGGGAGCTGATTTTTTATCTAATAAACCTTGTAAATAGTTGTACAACTTTCTATATATTTCTATGAAGAAAAAAATGAGCCGATAAAATAATGAAATATTGTTATATAAAGTATATGATAATAAATCATATGTCCTTATAATGATGCTAATGATGGGGAAAACATCAACACAGTTTTCGGTTTTTACGAGACAATCGTAAGAACGGAAGATGTGCCGTCAATAGCCTGGCCGAGGGATGCGTTTAACAAAAAAGTAGACCACGATACATCTGATCCGAAAATCAATGATAAATTCGTTTGGGAGAAAGGAGAGCCAAGCGGTAATGAGATTCGGGACTCTCATGAGGCGAGGATTCGCCAACTGGAGGAACAACTTAGTCTCATGGAGGCCAGAATAAACGATCGGATACCCAAAAATTTTCCGGTAGTCAAATTTTTGAACTACAAAAATAGACGAAGAATTTTGGTGACCGGAGGAGCTGGATTCGTAGGCTCTCATCTTGTTGATCGTCTCATGCTTGCCGGACACGAGGTCTTTATATTTATTATTTTCTATTGAATTCCGATTCACCCGAAAATGCGAATTGAATAAATGCGAATTTTTCTCCTCTCTGTATCGCTTTCAATTGAATTATTTCGTGAGATATTTAAGTATCACCGATGAATGGTTCTATTTTGAAAATTATTTTCTTTTCTCATAATCGCAGGTGATCGTAGTGGACAATTTCTTTACGGGTCGAAAAAGAAACGTTGAGCACTGGGTGGGACACGAGAATTTTGAATTGGTACATCATGATATTGTCAGACCACTCTACCTCGAAGTAGATGAGATTTATCATCTCGCAAGTCCGGCAAGTCCGCCGCATTATATGTTGAACCCAGTAAAAACTCTCAAGACCAATACCCTCGGTACGATAAACATGCTCGGACTGGCTAAACGCGTTGGGGCCCGGGTTTTAATCGCCAGCACTTCCGAGATATACGGAGATCCGAACGAGCATCCTCAAACTGAAACTTATTGGGGCCACGTCAATCCGATTGGTAAATCTCTATATTTCAGTGTTGATGTGGGTATTCATCTTAATCTACGTACAGTTTTATTTCGGTATAATCGAATAGCAGCGGAGTCACACTAGTAAGATTCAATGCCATGCCCTCCGTGGGCCTTTCCCTATCAAGCATAGATTCGTAGTTCAATACGGGTCGTATAGCAATTGGCGACTATTGCGAGAATCGACGTTGTTGTAGTATAACTCAATTGGCTAGAGGAGGGGGTTATAGGCGCTATTGAGTTTACCGATTTTGCCGCTAGTTTAGCTAGATAGTATCTCGTGAATCTAGAGTCGCGGCAGAAAGACGAGTCGCTACTAGAGTCTTCACAGCAAGCACAGCTCTGCTGATCGAACATTTTTTTCAAAATTCCCGAAAATTGTTTTCACCATATTTAGTCAATTGCAGCGTTTTCAAAGTAGCTGTACACACGTTGTAGATATCAATAACTTTTGGTTACAGTCATATTTGAAATCGAGACTTTTTTCTAAATATTGAGAATTTAAAAAAGGTATGTGAGCATGAATAGCTGCAAAATCTAAGTGGCATGTTTCCGTTATCGTTTGTTCGAGATTTTGGCATCGCTAGAAGTTCGGGAACGGTTTTCCATATCGGTTAAAATTATTTAAAAACGTTTTCGTGTGATGAGCCTTTACTTCCCCCCTCAAAAGTTATTCCTAATAAAAAAAAAATCCTCTTCACAAAAAAACCTCCTTTAAAAAACCGAAACCTTGTAATAATTCGGGCTTATCAAAATCTGTCTCAACCAAAAACTGGATCCTTCTAAAAATTCGTGGTGAATTAAAAAACTGTTCGATCAAAAAAATTTGACAACAATTGCCTCAAATAAGCAACTCATTATAAAACATTATGAAAAACAATGTTAAATGCAATTGATAAATAAAATCAAACCCACAAAAACGTGACAATTCAATTCTTGCAGAAGGTTCAGTTTGAAGATTACAAAAAGTTGTTGAGTGAACCACGAAAACCGACTCACAACATCACAAGATTTTGGAAAACTCAACAAAAAGTATTTGAATAAATAAAAATTTTGAAATCATAAATAGTCAAGTACATTAAAACTTCGCGATTACAAATAAAAAAAACTAAAGTGAAAAATAAATTTCGGTCGGAGTATTGGTGAGTTCGTGACTTTGAGATGTAGGTACATGAGGGTGTGTCATTTTAGGGCGATATTTTTTTTTTGGCGGTGGTGCCCCAAAAATCTTCAGTTTGCACCCAAAAACGAAACTGTGCGAAAGAAGGACACTGTCAAAAAATATTTAGAGGTCACGCTTTGCTATTGAAAATTTCCATTTCATTAACATGGTAAAATTTTTTATTTCACCATTTCTATTACCCTATTGCGATTTACCATGCTGTAATATTTTTCAAGCGGATTCTCATAGTAACTTGGATGCTCTTCAATAACGTCCGTTAAACCAAGTCTATAAATTGAATAATTTCGTAGATACTAACGATTGAGATCAATTTTACGTGAAAATTTGTATCTAAATGACTCTACCGCCTGGACTATTAATTATACAGAAAACATTCAAATGACAACTTTGTAGAAGAACAAGTATTCTAAAAAAAAGTCTTCTGAACCGAACCCATAGAGTTAGTCGTTTCAGAGATACAGGCGATTACACTTGATTTTGTGAAGAATTTTTTTTTAAATTCAATAAATCTTATTTTTGTCAAAGCAGCATGTAATATTTGGTCGTTATTTAATCACTATGCCAATGTAAGTGTATTAAAAAAAACCTAGTAGAAAAGGGAACCTAGTAAAAAGGGCGGGATGGAATAATGATATAAAAATTCACGTTTGATTAAATATTACTCCAACATTAAATGAATGAAAAAAACTCACCTACGGACACAAAAAGCTTTTCTATATATATGTTGCATGGTGTTGCTGATGATTCCTAACCATCTGCAAAAGATACTGCCGTTGTTCCTCGTTTTTCGTTAAACAATTGCTGTACCTGGTGGCCAACGCTACTGCTCGTTTTTCGCACTGCACAGTCTGCAAGTCGTCGAGGATAAAGTTGCTTAACGGAAAACGAGGATCACCGGCAGTGTCTTTTGCAGATGGTTAGGAATCACCAGAAACGCCATGCAACAAATATAAAGAAAAGCTTTTTGTGTCCGTAGGTGAGTTTTTGCTCATTCATTTAATGATGGATTAATTTTTAATCAAACGTGAATTTTTTTTTTATTCAATCTCCCCAAGGTCAATCTTTTGAGAGATTTTTATTATATACTCTCATTAACTTGGTGATTAAATAACGACCAAATCACACTGCTTTGAAAAAACTAAAATTTATTAGATTAAAAAAAAAAAATCTTCACAAAATCAACTGCGATCGCCTATATCTCTGAAACGACTTACTCTGCGGGTTCGGTTCAGAAGACTTTTTTTTAGAATACTTGTTCTTCTACAAAGTTGTTATTTGAATGTTTCCTGTATAATTAATATTCTAGGCGGTAGAGTCATTTAGAGTCAAATTTTCACGTAAAATCGATTTCAATCGTTAGTATCTACGAAATTATTCAATTTATTTATAGACTTTATTTAAGGGACGTTATTGGAGAGCATCCAATTTGCTAAGAGAAACCGCTCGGAAAATATTGTAGCATGGCTAATCGCAACAGGGTAATAGAAACGGTGAAATAAAACATTTTCCCATGTTAATTAAATGGAAATTTTCAATAGCAAAGCGCGACCTCTAAATATTTTTTGACAGGGCCCTCCTTTCGCACAGTTTTGTTTTTGGGCGCAAACTGAAGATTTTTAGGGCGCCACCGCGAAAAAAAAATATCGCACTGAAATGATACACCCTAAGGTAAATTATGTGAAGTAAGCTGAAAATTTTGCCAAGTATTTCATAGTAAATATTTTTCGCTTTATTTTTTTGTTTGTTATCGGGAGATTTGTTAATTGGCTTAGCACTTCTTGACTATTCACGATTTCAAAATATTTATTTATTTAATTACTTTTTGTTAAGTTTTCTGAAATCTCGTGATGTGAGTCTAGACCAAGTTTTTCGCCACTCGGAACTATTATTAGGCTGGAGTGAATGAACTTGTTTCAACTTTTTTACTGCGTCCAAGTTTTTTTTTCGTGATAGTATTTTGCTGCTGAACTGACGATCAATTTAATTTATAGTAAAGTGTAGGCGCTAAGCTTGAAAAATTGTTCGCTATCTACCTGAAAAATTGCATGCATGACAATTTTGATGAGAGAATTGCATTATGTGGATGATTGCGTACATACACTTGACACAGATTTTTTTATCGTTTTGCCAGGTCCCCGTGCGTGTTACGACGAAGGCAAACGAGTTGCCGAAACGTTGAGTTACGCTTATATGCGTCAGGATGGGGTACACGTTCGTGTTGCAAGGATTTTCAATACATTTGGTCCGAGGATGCACATGAACGATGGTCGTGTTGTATCGAATTTTATTCTCCAGGCATTACAAAACGATTCGATTACGATTTATGGCAATGGTCGACAGACGAGATCGTTTCAATACGTTTCTGATCTCGTCGATGGCCTCGTATCACTTATGGCTTCTAATTACACTATGCCCATTAATATCGGAAATCCTGTGGAACACACCATTGAAGGTATTGAACAATCAAACTCATTGAATATCGAAATACCTTTCCTTATCCTTTCATTTAGAAGAAAAAAAAACTGAAGATGGACAAACAAATGGATGACAACATCATTCTATAACATTGAGATGCATGAATCTAAACTGATAGAACCATTTTTTTCTCGCTGAATCTGAATCGGCAGACAAGATTTTTACGTTTTGTCGGTTAAGAGTAACAATCAGTTATCTAGCCTTACCTCAAATTTACGGAATTGACATTTTCCGACGCGGTTTGACCGATTACGAAAAAGCTTCGTCAACGGACGCAGGACGATGGCAAAAATTGGCTTATGGATGTGTTATAATGGGTCGAACCGCGTTGACTTTCAAAATGTTCAGCTATCTCTCTCGCTCTCACGGTGGTGAGATACCGACTAATCCATACTCCTAATGTGCAAACATCGCTAACTTCGTGGACTAACTTTCACGAAATTCAACGGGTGTCCCAGTAATCGTAGTCCAAAGCAGAACCAGGGCCGGGGGACATGATGACGAGTTGGAAGAACCGAATGTAAGGTTATTCAGAAAAAGTTGTTGGAGCTTGAGAAAGCCATTTATTCAGAGGATAAGGGCTCGGGCTTGCAAATCGTAGGTCTTGGGTTCGAATCCAAAGTTCGAACCAAAAACACCTATGAAATTTAAAGAAATTTTTCACTCGGTTTGTTTGGAATCCATCTTCATAAATCCATGACCAAAAACACCTCTCTGTGATTCATGTGCGGTTGGTGTACGACTTTGATGGCCTCCCGTGGACGGTCCCTATCATACGGATCGTAACCCTCAAAACGTGCACTGGCTGGCTTATTGCATCACAGTTAAAGATATGTCGGACTGGATATATCAGCAAAGTTTTCTATAGTTCCTCTCCGCCTTTGGTAAATGCGATACAGTGGGGTATAAGTCGGATGCAGGTGCACGTAGGAGGAATAGGAATAGAGAGGGTGGAGTAGTTGAAAAAATAGTGGGGTGGTTAATAAGGAAAGGACCCTGGGCCGTGGAAGTAATAATCGTGGAAGGGTGACCGGCTACTACAATCCCCAATAAAAAAAATTTATTGCTGGGACTTCACTTCAATCGCATACTTATCGAACCATTCATGAATGATGACATTTACTATTTGTTTTTCTCTTCATCTCATAAGGCGTAACGCTTTTTCCGGTAGTTCAAGCAAAAAAAAAATATTTTCCATTTTATGATTATTTTCATCGAGAAAAATTTATTTGAATACTCAACAAAAAATGAGGAAGAAAAGATTTTCCCGGCTAGGCTCATTTTTTTCGATTGTAGGATATCATGATGTGACGAGTAATAACGAGTCAGCTCGAAATTCAAATTTCTCCCTTTTCCACGATTATTCTCTATACAAAAACGAGAGTTCATCGTTCGCTCGCCCGCAATGATGACACCACAAAAAGAACCTTTTTGTGATGTGACAAAAATAACGCGTCACAAAGCATACTAGATCGTAGTTTCCAACGTTGTTAAAAAATATTGTTTATATAATGCAACCACGTTTTCCTCACCTTTTCGAGCGCTTAGTTTAGCTTAAGCCTAGAACTTAAAGGTGCTGCTCGCGAGCGGCACTTTTAAAAGTGTTGCTCCGCGTACCCCCCACCACTAATCCACTTCGACAGTCGATAAAACGGCTACTTTACGTACGGCCGAAACGCTCGAAAAAGCTCGGAAACGTGGTTGCGTTATATAAAGTATCGTGTGCACCGAGGAGGCAGGGGCCTTTTAACGCCTCGCGCGATGTTTTCAGTACTCGGCGTTAACAAAAAAGTTTTATTGCTTCATTTTAAACGTTTTGGAATTTTTTCAGATTTTTTTTCTCCGATGTTCATTTTCAGATTTTTTTTCTCCGATGTTCATCATCATCATCAACATCGTCGGATAAAAAATTCGAAAAAAAATCTGAAAAAATTCCGAAACGTTTAAAATGAAGAAATAAAACTTTTTTGTTCTTGGACTTTTGGTAAAAAAACCCGTAGTTTTGAAATTCCGGAAATTGATAGACCTGGAGTTCGACTGAAATCAACGAAAAAAAAAAAATTTCGGAAAAAAAATCTGGAAAAAATCGAGTGACTAGAATAATCTCAGAGGCAACTTTTCACTTCTCTAAGATTTTTGTCTAAATGTGATAGTTCTCGTGTTAAGCAGGAATTTCTGAATTCCGTCTTTTTTCGCCAAAAACATGATAACTTTCTCAAAAAAAATCGTAACGGATTTTATAAAAAACGAAATTAAAGCTTGAGTTTTGCCTTTCCAAGATCCGATCAAAGAAATTAAAAAAAAAATTTCTACTGAAAACGCGGTCGCTCCGTAAAAAGGAAAAAAAAAAGACGAAAAATGGTCGTTTTCAAAATGACGTCCTAGTCGTAAAAAAAATCGCAAAAAATTTTCAATAAAAGCAAAATAAAATGGAATTTCTCCCCTTTAAAATGCCGTTTATTAAATTAATTTATCTACGTTATCGACGGAATAACATGAAAAAGAGTGTGGCAACTTTTTCCGACTTTTGTCCGGAAACTTTCCGACGGTAGTGTAAATCTGTTTGCTAAGAAATGTTTGTCCGTTTTTTCAATCGAAAACCACTGAACTTATAACGATTAATCTTTCGCGAGATTAAAAATCATGATTCAAATTGTATTTGTGGTTTTACGGAATTTAGTAATATTGATTTTTACAGAAATGGAAAAAAAAGTTTAAGGATCCCGTTCAATCTCCAAATTTAAGAACTCATCTGCTATTCGAAACTATTGATAAATGAAAAATCGAATTACCAATTCAAAGAATATCGGAAAATGAACAAAATTAGTGGTGGCTATGAGGGCACCAATTTGGCATAGAAAAAAAGTTACGGCATTTTTAATAAAATTATCATAAATTAAAAAAGTTAAAGTCTTTCGTTTGATTATTTTATTGAGAAGACAATTGGAAAATTGTGTCTAGAATTAAAAAAGAATTAAAATTTTTTTCTCATATAAAATAAAACTGATGAAACTATGAACAGAATAATGCATGCATAAAAATATTCGGTCGTTGGCAAAGTCGAGAGTACACCGGTGTGATGTCTCATGCAACATTCTCCAATATCATTTTTTGTGTGAGTGGAAATTTGGTTTGTCAAAATTTGTATGAGTGAAAAAGTCCAAATGTGCCTGCAAAATGCCGCGAGCAAATCTTGCAGGCACAGTTGGTATATATTCATTGTTCACATATTGGGACCGTGCATACCTATACATTCTCACCAGAGTGAGAATGTGTAGTCGTGTACATACATACGTTTTGTCCCGCACAAAATGCCTATCCGCACTATTGGCGTCGCCACCAGTATGCATATACACGACTACACTTTCTCACTTTGGTGAGGGTGTATGGGTGTGCACAGAGCGAATACCACAATTCAACATAAGTTTAAATGATTGTATAGGAGTATATAGAACTACTTCATTAACTGGATGAGAAAATAAGTAATTATATCTAATCGTACACAATAAAGTTCAATTGTTTTATCTTTAATTTATTTTTCCAGAATTCGCGAGAATAATAAAAGATCTAGTTGGTGGTACGAGTAAAATAATCGAATTAGCAGCCGTCGAGGACGACCCTCAGCGAAGAAGACCAGACATAAGTAGAGCGAAGAAATACTTGAACTGGGAGCCAAAAGTTCCCTTGGATGTGGGTCTTAAAAAGACAATAACATACTTTGCGAAAGAGCTGCAGCGAACGAAACATTCGCAGAAGAACATTGCGCGAAAATCATTCATAAACGATCATGACATCGTAGATCAACTCTAAAAGAAAAGACAAATTTTTTTTTATGTTGGTTTTTCGTTACTCCGATAGCTGTGTAAGGTTTATGTGCCAAATCGGTGAATTACCTGTCGTAATTATTTTGAACTTTTTTGAGGTGTATTCGCTCTAGGGTGATTGGAAATTCGCCTTCATTTGATACATAATGGCGCTTTTCTCGTTCGCACAAATAAAAAATTTCTCAATAACTATAATGAATTTGTTTTTGGTATTAAAGTCCCGTCATTCTCTCACACTCTACATATAATTTTGTACGTCGTATTTATTTTGAACAAAGAGACGGTCTTTTTTTTCTTCGTCAAGAGATCCTATAAATTGTAAATATATATCACGCGAGCCCTCTGGCGAAAGCGTGGGGTAACTATCGTTTACCGTTCCGTTTGCTCGTCTCATTATGCATTCTTAACGGTAATCGTTCCATCCGGGATACGCGACAGACCTGCGGAGCAGTAATAATAATGATGATAACTCAAAGAAGCAGATGAAGAATGTAATACACGAAGAAGACATCCCGTTCAAAGCTATAAATCCAAATTTCCCGTTAGAAATTCGTTGATTCCTTGCGTCCCTCAATCGTCCTATCAGCGCAAGCTATGGTGCGTCATAGTGTATTAACGAGTCACCCACTCTCGATGGTAACTATGTTCGTTTTCAGTGACCAGAAGTAGACGCTATTCCGATATTTACTACACGTTACTGTGAGTCATACATATAGGTATAATCTACCGTGTATAATAGTATGTTCTGGCAGTACTGGCAGTGTATATCGGAACGCACCCATAATAGGTAAAGCTGAGTAAGACATGAAAGCTGTAACATTTTTTAATTATTGAATAAATTAAAAATGCTGAAAAATGTTTTTGTTATCTTTTGTTATTCCTCCCAGTGCCTTTCCGATAAGACGTTCGGAATATGTTTTTTTACGATTTTTTGTTCTGGATCACCCTGAAATCAGCATTTTATTAACTTCCAATCGAAATGTATAATAAATAAAAATGCACAAATAATGAGTATGATATCGAGAAATCTATCAAAATCATCAAAAAGATATAACAATTTTCCCACGGGTTCTCAATCTTCCATCCTTTTTTACCGCATCAGATTTGTGGGAAAGGGGGAAGAGAAAGCTAATCAGAGATGGCACTCAAATAACGGCGAAGAATTTCATCACGAATATGAATGCCTGCTGAAAAGAGCGGGAAACAGAAAGCACGAATAAAGCGCGAGGGAAAAGGGCAAAAATCTTCAACTTTCATCTGTTTTGTACGTTCTCAAGCAATGTTTCTGCATTATGCATGATGCAAAAAAACACTTGTTACTGTCAAACAGAGTTAAGAATGGGCTAATGTACAGACCGTATACAGGGTGTCACAAAAGTAACGAGATGGCTGAATATTTCCGCAGGTAAGACAATTTCCCAAAATTTTAAGGTCGTTCTTGACTTTTCTTTTCCGAAGGAATTTAATGGTGACCTTTATTTTGACCTTGGCGATGTCCTTCAAGGTTATTCCAAGGTCAACTTTTGTTTTTCAAATTGGAAATCCCTTTTTTTGACATCGGTAATCAATACAGTGGGAAATTTTCCGTCCAGATATGCACTTAATTCACCGGTCCCTTTTGATCTTGAATGTCACCGCAGGGTTAATTAAACTTAAACCCAGTACGGATACCTCGAACCAGAATAGAAGCTTCTTCAATTCTATCATTAAGACCAAAGTTATCAATTTCAACAAGGCGCATCTAGTGGTGACCTCGATCGTGACCTTGACCATGACCTTCAAGGTGATTTCAACGGCAACTTTTTTTTGCAATAAAAAGTCCCTTTTCGACATCTGCAATCGATAGAACGAGAAATTCGACATACTACTCAAGCCATCGGTCGAACTTGATATTGAAAGTCACTGTACATGAAGTTCGAAACTATTCATGCTCAAAATTTTCGTTACATTTTTTTTCCTTCCACGAATAAAAGATAATATTTCGACCTTTGAATATAAACATTAGGGTGGTTAAAAAAAAAAGATATTTTTTTTTTCCAATGGGTACGTTTCGATAGTTGCAGAAAAAGGTAAAAAAAGAAGCCTGTCAAAATTGGAGCCCTCTAAAAAATTTTTTAGAGGTCGCTCATCGCTATTTTGTATTTCCCATTTAAATAACACGGGAAAGACATCGCTTGCTGCTTCTGAATTTTATACCTCGCCAACGCGTGATCGTAGCATAATGCCACAGGCGGGTTTATGTAGGGATTCAAACGCACTACCAAAAAGATCTCTTATCGTTTTACGATAAATCAACTCTTTCGGAAGATATTCATGGTTAAAGTTGACTTTGTAGTCAATTTTAAAATTTTTTTACTTTTCCGGCGAAACTATCGAACTCATCACAAAATTTTATGGGACTTTTTTTGAAAATCATGTGCATTTCTATAAAATCACGTTCGTAGATAATTGAAAAATCGAATTGCTGCATTACGAGCTCATTCCTTAAAGGAAAATTGCGATTTCCGCCAAACAAATCGTTCAGCAAGCGATGTCTTTCCCGTGTTATTTAAATGGGAAATACAAAATAGCGATGAGCGACCTCTAAAAAATTTTTTAGAAGGCTCAAATTTTGACAGGCTTCTTTTTTTACCTTACTGCAACTATCGAAACGTACCCGTTGCAAAAAAAATATCGATTTTTTTTTAACCACCCTAATAAACATATGTGTATATCAATGTGAGAAGTAATAAAGAAGGTTTTATGCAATAAATTGCCGCACGGCCTCGTTTAAGGGTCAACGGGCATAAGTGATATTGCGAGTATTTGAGAGACGATTGGTCACGACATCAGCAATATACTCGACTCTCGCATTCTTCGGTACACACTGCCTGACTACTATCCTATTCATACGCACTGCGTATAAGTGTAAAAAAAAACAGATTTATAAATGGGCTAGTCCATCGGGAGAAGTTATGAATTATCATAGTTTTTTTTTTTTTTATACGCGCGAAAGTATGTAAATATTTTAAGTCGGTTCTTATTACACCCAATAGAGAATACATACTTTTGGAGAAGTTTAAGCAATGGAAAGAAAAGAATTTCGAACGAGGCATAGTTTTTTTTGCAAAACGATTACGACAGATCAAGAGATGCGGTAGCGGCTCGACGCGCCAAGTATTAAAAGAAAAATGCCAGCGCGAGCCCTGCTGCACTCTCATGTACGCAAATATACCGGTTTTATGAAGTCATATAGTTTTCGAATCGCTCTCACGGTCGAACCGTTTAGGTGAAAATTCTGAATATCAGTGACGATTTTTTTTATTTATTTTTCTCTTTCTATTGGTCTTTGTTGCAAGTAAATCCATTCAGCCAATTTCGAGATATGATCATTTTGTGATTTAAAATCGAATGTTTCGGGAACTTTTGTCCCTTGGAGTCAGAAAGGCGTAATGAGCGTTTCTTTACATTTGGATATTTTGAGCTGATAAACCGTTGAAAGGTTGGGGTGATATTTTAGAATAAAGAAAACAGATTGTTTATAATAACGTGGATATATTTATTGTATGGAACGGAGCACGGCTTTTACTCGTTACTTTGCTCTATATATCGTTACGTAACGGGCTATATAAACGATCAGTATCGATTATAAGAATTGCGAGGGTGACACTGTTCGGACATGCGCGATTCACTATCGCCATTTTCTTGTGCGAATTTTGAGGGCCGGAGATATACATATTGAAAACGCGATTTCTCTCAACATAAACAATTGCTGTACTTGGTGGTCAACGCAACTGCTCGTTCTGCGCACTGCGTAGTCTGCAAGTCATCAAGGGTAAAATTGTTTACCGGAAAACGAGGATCAACGGCAGTATCTTTTGTAGATGGTTAGGAATCACCAGAAACGCCATGCAACAGATATAAAGAAAAGCTTTTTGTGTCCGTAGGTGAGTTTTTGCTCATCCATTTAATGATGGATTAATTTTTAATCAAACGTGAATTTTTTTTTATTTAATCCCCCAAGGTCAATTTTTTAAGAGATTTTTTTTATACACTCTCATTAACTTAGTGATTAAATGACGACCAAATCTTATACACTGCTTTTAAAAAAATAAGGTTTGTTGAATTAAAAAACAAAAATTCTTCACAAAATCAACTGTAATCGTCTATATCTCTGAAAGAAATGGATCAACGGGTTCGGTTCATCTGACTTTTTTTTAGAATACCTGTTTTTCTACATAATTGTCATTTGAATGTTTTCTGTATAATTAATAGTCTAGGCGGTACAGTCATTTGAATACAAATTTTCACGTGAAATTGATTTCAATCGTTAGTATCTACGAAATTATTCAATTTTTTGTTTAACTTGGTTTAACGGACGTTGCTGTACAACGTCCAATTTTCGCCATCGCGATCCGCCATCTTAAATTTTTGAGCTGATTGCACGTAAAGAAAAATGTATGCTTCAAAGGGTTAAATGGAAATTTTTAATAGCAAAGTACGACCTCTAAATATTTTTTGATAGCGCCCTCCTTTTGAACAGTTTTGTTTTTGGGTGCAAATTGAAGGTTTTTGGGGCGCCACCATAAACAAAAAAAATCGTCTTGAAATAACACACCTTAGTACATATATATATTGTAACGTGACTTTTTCGAGCCCCGTTCCCCGCATGATTTCGTGTCGACCAGTGGACCGGATTTACGGTCGCTTTTGGACGCCGCACGTCGACTCGTCGGGGGGGGGGGGGGGTGAACCAATTGAGACTCTATTCGCGTTAATTATTATATTTTTCTATTTATTATGGTTCTTATTAATTTCTCTACCTGGATTTGATTACCTATTTGCCTAATTATTGCCTAATCTGGATTACCTATTTTATTACCTAATTTTGAATACCTACCGTTATTTTGATTCAATTTCGAGCATAAGATTTGACTTTGGCGAGTCGTTAGAGATTTTGTTTTTGTAGTTTCCGCTGATTGCCTTATTATATTTTGTATTGCCTTATTTTTGTTTTACCTCATGTGAGGAGGTCGAACAGCCGAGCGGGTTGAAATACCTCGTCGCCGTTGTCCTTAGGAGGGAGAAACGCTCTTGTGTGCTAACCTACGTTTTGGGGCTGCTTGGAAAGATCCGGCTTCCATACAACGGATTGGGCCCGAACATCGGAGCCCAATCCGGTGAACGAATGAAAGTACACGCTGGTTTATGGCCTATTTGAACGCCTCCCGTGACTTTCCCACCGTCGCAGCCGAGAATTGCCACGTTCGCCGCCGTGTACTCGGGTGCTAGGGTCCGTTCACAACGGCGCCTCGTCAGGTGGGGTTCAGGATAGTTTGCCTGGAGGGAAGGTGCTGTTTTGCCTGGTGGCGTATCGTGTGGGCCCACTGTGACTCGCTGGGACGCCTCGAGTCATGAGGGAGGCCTCCCCTTCGCCTTCAGGTACGTTGACTGGATCCCCGAGAGGAAAAGTGCCCGGGACACGGCCATACAAACCTAGGAAGCGGGATACGACCAAGCAGCAAACCTTCTCATCATTTGCGTAATTACCGCGGGAAGCGTGGTGTATGACAAAAGCCCTAGTTCGCGCTGAGAGCGCGAGAGCACACGTGAGCAGGGACTTCTCCCAGGGATAATGAGTGGTGGGGGTTATCGCAAATTTTGGGGAGCGCTCGCCGAGGATTGCGAGATCTATTAGATGAGTCTTCGATTGGCGATCACCTCGGCGAGTCGTTAAGTATTGGGTGCGGTGCGTTTTCTACAGGGAGTCAACCCGGTGAGCTCGTTCCTCTATCTCTCTCTTTCTTGAACGTTTCCTTGGCCATTTGCGTGCCCTTGGCGATTTCCTTTTGGAGTTTAGTTTGGAGTATTTGTGTCGGAGAGGTAAGGAGTTTTTCTTCCTTTTTCCTCTTTTAATTTTGTAGTTTGCAGGGCACAAGGAAGCGTTCAAGGTCTATGGTTTTGGTCACGATTTTATGTTAATTTTGTCGGTTACATTTTGAGTTTCGATGCCGTATTTTGTACTCGAGTTTTTCGCTACGGTAATTTCTAGTACCTTTGGATCACGATATTTTGTAGTTTCCTTTTTTTGATTGAATGAATCTCTCACCACTCGCCAAGGTTAATGTTAGTATCTTTCGTTTGTTAGTTAAGTTTCCTTGCGTTTAGTTTATTTCTTACTGGAAAGCAATTACCTTTTTTTTATTTAAATTAATTTTGACGAATGTTTTTCGTTAAAAATTGATTATGACGATTACCTCCTCGATCCAAACTGATTATGACGATTACCTTCCCGTCTAAGAATGATGATGACGATTACCTTTTGTGTATCGTTCGTTAGGACGATTACCGTTCGTCTCTCATTGCTTAAGACGATTACCTATCGTTCATGATCAGTTCTGGCGATTACCTTTCAGTCATAATTAGTTTTGGCGACTACCTTTAGTTTATCATTGTTATCGGCAACTACCTTTTCTTCAAAATTATATCGCCGGTTAATTTTCGTTTATAATTATTTTTCGGGCGATTATCTGCGTTCTGATTCTTTTGTTACGTCTTCACCGCCTCACGGCTTACCTCACGATTCATTAGTTACCTGCCTGTAAATGTTAGGGCGAAGTTGAATATAATGCCTACTTTCTTATGTAATTCTGGCGTATTTTATGTTTTATTTTGTGCCGTACTCCTGGGCCTAAAAGAACCAGCCCCTCTACCTTTTGTATCTCAGTTTGAGCTGAGTAGCCGGACCGTCCTTGATCGTACGCGTTTCTCGTGTACCCCGGTCAGCCAGGGCTGATGGGGGTGGATAAATTAAAGTCGGTTTTTTGGATCGACGGTACTACGTACCTGGCGCCCATTCCACCCTCATCCAAGGGGGGTTCGCGAGAACGGGGAACGCGAGTCAAGAAGGGACGGGTTTTTGCTTTATGGGTAAAAACCCATAAAGGGCCGTTACAATATATATTTTTTTATTCTTTTCATAATGCTTGAAAAAAAAAAATGATTTTTTTTTTTCGTGGGCCGAAGAGAAATGTAAGTATATGCAGAAAAAAAGACTCAGCCAAACTTTAGGATTAAAAAAAATGTGGCGGTCGTTCAAACGTTTTTTAAGTATTTGTTTCTGATTTTGGGAAAAACCTTAAAAATATTTCCAACGAAAATACAATGACAGAGCATTCCATATTTTTCATGTTAAACGTAACAAATGTATCAAATAATTATAACATTCTTCGAACAATCAGTTAAAAAAACATTTATTGTCCAAAATAGGATCATATTTTGCCTCTGTATTAAGAAGAATCGTAAATCGGCGTGGAACATGTTTATTTTAACTATTTCGCGAATATCAATGGAATGGCTGAAGATATAAAAATTATTATTGATCCAGTTTTGTAGGAAATTAAATTTTCTATCTCAGTTTTTTAAATCCCAAATTTTGAGGGAGTTGCTTACTTTGCATCTTCTAAGATTAGGCTACCGATTTTTTCGAAAAAGTTGGCTGTAAAAAGACGGTCCTCCCAATCCGAACTTAATTTGCAGAAATCTGATGTTGGTAGAAAGTTGTAAAATTTTTTAAACGTTAATTTTTTAGCGTTTTCACAATTTTTTCACTCGATGTCTATGAAGATTCGAGGCTTTGATGGAGCAACAGATTTGATGGAGTCAATCTTGTATTGTCAACAAAAAATAGTTTTTCACTTGAAACCAAAATCCGATGTATTCAGAACCTGTTCCTTAAATTACTATTTTATCAAATTTATATACACTGCCGGCCGAAATTTTTACAATACTGCCAGCCGAAAGTATGAAAAAATCAATAATTGTAATTTCAAGACGCGCTAAAAGTTCGATTGCTCTGCAAAATAGGCAGATATTCCAATTTTGCGGAAGTGGGTTTGAAAGAGATATATTGAGCTTTATATTGGGTTTTTTAAAGGTCTTTTTCGATTTTTTTTGACGCAGTACACCGTTTGGAACATCATCATTTTCCGCTTTTTTTCTCTATTTGAAATTAGACGCACCACTTGTGGAAGTTTTTTTTTTATTGCTTCGAAGTTTCATGTCATTTTTTTCAGAAAAATATGCCACTTTTGTGTAAAAAACGACCATTTTCACACAATGTTTCATAGCAAGATAACTACAGGGTATTGATTTGATTTGAGGGAAGAGGTTGCGTAACGTCATATTGGATAGACTGGAGTTTTTTCAAAATTTTTGTGCAAGATTTTCTTTTTACAGTTTTTGGATGAAAGGTGAAAGAGTGGCTTAACTCGCGAACCATGGGGCTTGAAGCAAAATATGTATAAAGATAGGAAACTTTCATTTTTTCAGAATATTTTCCAAAATTTTTTTCAACTTTTTTTTATCAAGATTCGACGAATGGTCGAAAAAATAGATTTGTTGTATCTTGAGAACTATTGGGTCTATTGGATAATAGCACTAATTGTAAGAATAGTGTATATATAAGACTATGCATTCAAAAACGAATCGACGCGGAGAGTGTTGAAGGGATAATGTAAACATAAACAGTCATTATAGAGAAAGAAAGAACAGAGAGTTCTTTATAATTTGGCGACGCTACCCTGCATGATTTTGTTCTAACATTTCAGTCTATCAGAGATCTTTATACTGTACAGACGGTCCTTCCTTATGCATTAGATAAATAAAAATAAAAGAACAAAGTAAAGTTAATCCATTGCGTTTTTAGATTACTTATCAAACCATTTCCAATAGGGTCTTAAAAACAGTATCAACAGGAAAAAAAATTAAATCAATAATTTGTAACGGAACGCAGTAGGGGCGTTCCGGTTACTCATCAAGTAGACAAGGATAAATGCTCCTCTGAGCAGCGTAACGTCCAATCAGCACCATTGCGCTCGCCGATCATTATGTCACACCTGTCATCAATTTGGGTGACGTCCTTCTCACGTGATAAGAGGCTCTTCGAACTAGTTGTTGCGCCCCTTGTCTGCGAACGGAACCCACGACGCGCTCTGCACTCTGACGTCACAGTGGCGCTTGACGCGTGAAGCCAGCCCTTGAGACACGCTTACGAGCTCGAGAGCGAGCGTCTACCTACTCATTCAACGTAGTCTCCTGATACCCGCGTAGACTCCGGAGACCCGCGAATTATTAACAATAGTTACTCTATCGATCATCGCGGGGTGGGAATTTAACAGTTTGACTCCTGACTCGCGTAGTCAGCTCCCTGCATTAAATTTCCACCGGTCACCTCTCTGAGTGACGAAGTAGGGAGATTTCTCTTCTCATCTCTGAGTCTATTTTAGGGCATGAACAGGGAGAAATTCCAAAATCTACAAGTTCAACAACGTGTTGTCAACAATAACGGGTAATGTCTCATAACAAAATTGTTGAGCATTGCTCCTTCTTTTTTAAATTCATCTCGAGTTCGTGATTAGAACTCTAACTCTCTGGAATGCTCCAGCATTGTGCTGGATGTCGGACCTTGGAGTTAGAGCATTAGACTGGTGACCCTAGGGAGGAATTACTTAAACAAATTACGATTTTTGTTTGTGTTCCGGATTCTAGTGACAATTTCTCAGGGTGCTCACTCCTCTAGAAGTAGATTAGTACGTAAGATATTCCAATATCATATGGTGACATTTTATTTTGGATAAACCAGAATCATAATTTGTTTGAATAAACTCAACGCTATAGGAATTACAATGTCAAATCTGGAATCTCTGAAGATGCGCGAAGTTTAACGTTTGTTACATTTTATTTGCTAGTCAGCTTCCCTGGCTCTTACTATATGATGCACTCGCTATGCTCAAATCGATTGAGATTTTCTCATACGGCATGAGATACTAAAAAATATAGAGAATATTGGTTTCGTATCGAATATTTATGACATCAGCCTTCCTGACGCTTTGAATTTTGGTTTTGGCAATCCAAGATCGTTTGGAGAACCGATCTCCCTCGCCAATTAACATCTTTATATTTTATCTAGAGTCGCGGTAGCGACTCTGAGACAAGTACATATATGACGAGTCGCTGCCAGAGAGTCTTTACCGGAGCGATAGCGTTTCCAATTGTTTCCGAAAATTTTCAAAATTTGTTTCATTAATAATTAATGAATTACAGTAGTTCAGAGAATACTGTAAGTTGACGTATTTTTTATTTATTTTTTTCTTTCGATTGCGACCTCTTCGAACTCTGTAGCTCAACGCATTGAAGAGATATTAATTTTTTATTTTTTAATTGCATCAAAAAATGGGTCGGGTTTTCGCACACATTTTTGATGTTTATTTGTTTTATTTTTATAGAGACAAATCTGGTGCCATAATGCATTTTATATATCTATATATTTTTTTTCTGGTGTCATAATACAACATATACCTATATACATATATATTTCCGTGAATGATATTGACGTATCATATGGTGTGTTGTTTACGAAATGCTACTGAGGTTATAAAGATCGCGAATGTGACAGTTCATCGATACTGTTTTTTTTCCCGGCTCTGTGATTTAGTTATCGACGGGGTCGATAATTGTTTCAATAAGTATTGGAGCTGTTTCTGAGCATCTTCTTCGTTTTTTCGGCATTTTCGTCCTACACGCTTCCATCGTGGTGGTCTGACCTGCTCATCTAAAAAATAATATTTAACTATATAATACAAGATTGTATATACTACTTACTAAAAACACATGGACTAAAAATACATTTTCCATTTTTTGAGAATAATATTTTGAAATTAATTTTCGAATTCGAATATTCTACTAGAGGTTTGCATTTGAAAAAATTTTTTTTTTTTTTTTCTAAGGGAGAAAACTAATGAAAAATGAAAAAATCGAGTTTCTTTTTCAATTCATATCGTCGCTATTTTTGAAGTTACAATGGTGATTCTTTGCAGAATAGTAGACAACAAAAACTCATGATCCACTTTATAGAAAAACCGGTCACGTTATCATTGAAAAGAATCCCGTAAAACACTCTTCCTTCAAAATATAACTGTCTGTAATAAAGTATCGTTGCATTAATTTCTTTCAAAAAAAAAGAACGTCACCTGATTAAATCAAATCATGCTAGGAATTCTCGATTCAAAAATTAATAAAATAACTCAAACCTGCTAAATTACGGAAATGCATTTAAAAAAAAGTTCAATTCGCAGGACGTACATTAATATGTTGTAATAAATTACAAACAAAACAATATTACAAGAGAATTGACAAAAATTACGAACATTTTACCATCATAAAAAAATTACAACACGAATAATTGCAACGGAATAAAACTGACAATACTTTATTATTAGAAGTTACAATCAAGAGCTTCGATCGCTCATTTAGCAGCGAGGCTGAATGTTTCAAAGGTCGTCTGATTTCAATTTACCACGTTGATGTTAATAAAAAAAAAAAAAAATTTTAATGTGAAATTTGAGCATAAAACTATCCAGTTATTAAATATTCATTGAATATATTTCAAGTTTTTGTATAACCTTGTTTGTTGTCTATTTTGACTGGCGAGGTCGATTTTTGGTCACCATTCTGTGATGAATCTTGTTTCTGTTTTTGGTCACCATTCCATGATGGATTTTGTTTCTGGGCATCTGAAATAAAATAAGATTGTTCTTTTCATGTCCATTCACCCGCTATATACAGAAAGAAGAGATGCTATTACTTTCAAACAATGGTTCAAAATATAGTACTCACCTATTTTACAGAGCAGTTGCGTATTGTTATTTGTTAAGAGCACACTATAGTTTTTAATAACTATATAATATATTTTTTAAACTTTATTTTTTTTATTCAAATTTTATCGTGTCAAACGCATGAAATTTTGAATTAAGCAGAAACGTATCCGTCGTAGCCTAGTAACACCGCGCTCATCAGTTGCCGGTACGGCAATGAGTATTGCACAGTGAAATACGTTATATAATTTTCATAGTAATCATTATCAATGGATAATCTTAGAGGTGATGAATAAAGTCCATCGGTTTTCTAAATTCAGGTTCACTACATCCAAAAAAAAACAGCATTAATACTGTGGGGAAAAATGGAAACAATTACATTTATGTCACCTAGACAGTAGTCTCCGTGAAACCCTATGAGTTACTCATGTAGTAGAGATCTCTGCAATATTGTCCTCGTCAAATATTGATCCAACATGATGTATGAATAATTGTCCTCAAAAAAATGAATCGTTTGAAAACTATCAAAAAAACAAATGAAAGATCATTTATAAGAAGAAGTAGTTCGATCTTCTCTCGGGACTTGCTTCAAATGAGCAATTCATTACGAAAAGTTATAAAAAAAACCATTTCAACCTGCTAAATCATGATAATGCATGAAAAACGTTTAGTTCAAAAGAGCAAAACGTTGTCAAATAAAAACAAAAATACATCGGATGACGAATAAAAAAAATTTAAACATCATAAAAAATGGAGAACAAAGAAATTACGAATGGAAAAATATGAATAGCCAAAAATTATAAACCAAACAATATTACAAAAGCATTCAAAATTAATGATATTAACAGGATATCATCTATATTGTGTCGTAACATGCAGATTTTCCAATATCCTGTAAGATTTCAAGTTCACAGTGCACAAAAAGTCGTCAAATAAAATCTCAAAAGACAGCATGAATGCTGTAAAAAAATTGGAGACAAGTACATTTATGTTTTATGTCACCTGGACAGGAATCTCAGTGAAACCCTACTTGTTACCCATGGAGTCCAAAAAACAAATGCACGATGATTTATAAGAAGAAGTAGTTCGATCTATTCTCTCGAAACTTGCCTCAAATGAGCACTTCATTACAAAAGGTTATGAAAAAACCATTTCAAACGTAATGATAAAATAAAATGAATCTGCTAAATCATGGTAATGCATGAAAAACGTTTGGTTCAAAGAAACAAAACGTTGTTAAATAAATGCAAAAGTGACGAGTACATCAGATGACGAATGAAAAAAATTAGAAACACAATGGTATTATAAAAAAATGGAGAACAAAGAAATTACCAATGGAAGAATATAAATAGCAAAACATTATTAACAAAACAATAATACAGAAGTATTCAAAAAATTACGAGCATAAACAAATTACCAATCGAAAAAAAATTAAAAGAGACACAATTGCAACGGTTGACAAATCGTCCTAGTCTTACTTAAAATTAACACGCAAAGTTGTCACAGTGAATATCTCCTAAAATTAGAATCACAAAAATATACAAAGAAAAAATCACAAACGAAAAAAATAGGAGAGAAAAAAATTACTAACGAAAAAAAATATAAATAAGAATAATTACAAACAAAAAAAAATTGAAAAAAAAATAAAATACAAACAAAAAAATTTGAACGAATAAAAAATTTAGCCGTACTTGGCGAGTTCGTGAACATGAGATGTAGATGTATTACGTGAAATTAACAACGAAAAAATTTCGCCAAGTACAGCTAAATTTTTTATTCGTTCAAATTTTTTTGTTTGTATTTTATTTTTTTTTCAATTTTTTTTTGTTTGTAATTATTCTTATTTATATTTTTTTTCGTTAGTAATTTTTTTCTCTCCTATTTTTTTCGTTTGTGATTTTTTCTTTGTATATTTTTGTGATTCTAATTTTAGGAGATATTCACTGTGACAACTTTGCGTGTTAATTTTAAGTAAGACTAGGACGATTTGTCAACCGTTGCAATTGTGTCTCTTTTAATTTTTTTTCGATTGGTAATTTGTTTATGCTCGTAATTTTTTGAATACTTCTGTATTATTGTTTTGTTAATAATGTTTTGCTATTTATATTCTTCCATTGGTAATTTCTTTGTTCTCCATTTTTTTATAATACCATTGTGTTTCTAATTTTTTTCATTCGTCATCTGATGTACTCGTCACTTTTGCATTTATTTAACAACGTTTTGTTTCTTTGAACCAAACGTTTTTCATGCATTACCATGATTTAGCAGATTCATTTTATTTTATCATTACGTTTGAAATGGTTTTTTCATAACCTTTTGTAATGAAGTGCTCATTTGAGGCAAGTTTCGAGAGAATAGATCGAACTACTTCTTCTTATAAATCATCGTGCATTTGTTTTTTGGACTCCATGGGTAACAAGTAGGGTTTCACTGAGATTCCTGTCCAGGTGACATAAAACATAAATGTACTTGTCTCCAATTTTTTTACAGCATTCATGCTGTCTTTTTCTCTCTTTTCGCCGCTAAATCATGGCATTTATTCCGATTCATTTCAACTTCAAAGATTACGCACTATACTTATACGGATAGGGCTACGCTATACTATCGCTCCCTTTATTCGCCGGCGTCTCATGTGTTGAAGCCTGCGTGCGTGCGACAGACTCGCGTTAGCGCTACATTCGACACACACACATACACGCATACGCCTGGCCAGAGCGATACACGCTCCGAGAAGAATACCTCTTTGCCTTCCCACTAACCGGGTAACAGTGCTCCTACTAATGTATTTTCTCTCGCGATTTTTGCTTAAAAAACTAACACATAACGATTTTTATCACACCTAACGTTGATTCCAACTTCCTACGCCTCTAATTATCCCTTTGCCACCAACTTAAGGTATGACTATCGCTTATGTCACCACTAAGAGTGGGGGCAAGAGAGGTCAGAGTAAAATTATCCCGAACAACCCAAAAAAGGTGGAAATTGTTTAATCTAAAATGCTATGCAATCTTAATAGTTCCGACTCTCGAAGAAAAATATTCTAGTGTATAGTAAAATTAAAACGAAAATAATTACAAATTAGCTCAATATTTTTTAAAGAATCGGGTACCAAAAGATTTGTTACGCTCCTAACAGTACACATATCGGACGTATTAGTCCAGTCAAAATGCTGAAATGGAGTAACTTTTGAGCATGAATCGGAAACTTGGTCTAAGGGTAATGTACAAACAAAAAGTTGAGACAAGTACATTTACTCCCCCCAAAAGTTGTCCCCCGTAAAAGAAGCATTTCCTCTAAATAATTAGAATCTTGTAATAAAATATCTTTAGAAAAATTTCTCCCAACAAAAGACACTATTTAAGAAATCAGATCATCCCAAAAATCCACGATTAGAAAGCAGTTCGATCCTTTCCCTCAAAAGTTACTTTAAATAAGTAATTCATTATGAAAGGTTATGAAATCATGAAATTCAATGCTCGCAAAAGGTTGAATTGAAAGATTACAAAAAGTTGTCAAATAAATATGGATGTGGTCAAGTACGTAGGATTATCATGCTTATAAATCCTCTAGTTATATGAAAATGCCATTTCTCTAGCTAATGCATTATCACAACGAATTGTCATTCTATGACTGGGAATGATAAGAACTCAAAAACAAAATGAATAATTTCATTAGCTTGCATTAAAAGCTACTGCTTTTGTTTGGGTTTAAAATATTATAATAAATATTACAAAGAAATTACAAACAAAAAAAACTCAAGCAAAAAAAAATTACTACTCCTATAATTATTACTCCTAAATACGTGTATTCCTTTACTATTTCCAGTTTTCTCCCTTTGTATTCCCAGCTCTGCCCTGCTTTCTTTCTTCCTCCTTTTTTGAATACCATTACTTTGGTTTTGTCTATGTTAACTGTTAGTCTATTTTTTTCGACGTACTTTTCTAATGTTCCTATCATGTTCCGTAGTCCTTCCTCTTCGTCCGCCATTAATACAATGTCATCTGCAAACTTGAGCGCAAAGATCTTCTCCTTCCCGATGACTGTTCCGCCTTCATTTTTCCTCTTCCATATTTCATCCATATCCTCTATAAAGATGCTGAATAGCGTCGGGCTGAGCGGGCATCCTTGTCTCACTCCTCTTGTGGTGATGAACGCTTCTGTTACTCCTTCATTCGTGATCACTTGATTGTTCGTTTCCTCGTATGCTTTTCTGATTATTTTTCCTAATCTCCCTTTTACGCCTATCCTCCTTATTTTTTCCATGAGTAGCTTCCTGTCCACTGTGTCGAACGCCGCTTTAAAGTCCACGAATGCTAATTATCGCGTTCAAAACCCAAATATGATCTCTTGTTCCTCTCTTGCTCCTGAATCCCGCCTGACTTTCTTTCGGTATGCCCTCTCCTTCCACCCAGTACCTCAGTCTTCCTGCTATATACAATATTGGCTAGAAGCTTGTATCCCGTATTTAGGAGCGTGATTCCTCTGTAGTTTTTCGCCTTGTCCATGTCTCCTGCTTTGTGTATCGGAAAGATTCTTCCTATTTCCCATCCTATCGCCATCTCACCTTCCTTCCAAAAGGTATTTAATATTTCAGTCAGTTCCTCAATTCCTTCTTCTGGCATTCCTTTTAGGAATTCGGTCACGATGCCATCCTCTCCAGCTGTTTTTCCGTTTTTCATATTTTTGAGTGTCTTCTTCACCTCTTGTATGTCTATGTCTCTGTTTACTCCGCTTGTTCCGTTTTCGTTTTCTCTATCTTGTTCATCTTCTTCGACGTTTTCGTTGTCCCTTCCCTCCCCTTCTTCCTCTTCTTGTCCCGCCAGTAAATTCTTAAAGTATGTTACCCATTCTTCCTTCTTTATTAAAATTTGTCCTCCTCCCCTATTTTTTCCTGGTCTGAACAGCTTTATGGCTCCCCAAATCTCTCCCATGTTTTTGCTGTTTTCGATTTTTGTCCACTTCTCTGCCCATTTCTCCGCGTATTTTTCCTTCTCTATCTTTTTTAGTTCTCTTCTCGCTTCTTGTAGGTCGTGTTTTTCCTGTGGCCCTCGCTTTTCAATAAACCTTTTCAATTTGTCCTATACCACCTTTCTCTGTAGTTTAACTTCCTCGCATGGTTTATTTGCCTTTCGCGTTTCTTCCTTTCTGGTCCTAGTCATTCCTACCTCTTTTGCAGCTTCTTGTATGATTCCGCACAAATCCTCCCACCTATCTTTTGCTTCTTTCCTATCCCTTGTTTTTTTCCTCCCTTCCCATTTCTTTTTGAACTCCTTTTCATGTTTCGTTGCCAAGTCCTTTCTCCATATTAGGATTGTCTCTGTATTTTCTTCTCTTCTCCCGTTTCTTTTTTTCGTTTCACTGTTTTCCTCTTCGCCGTCCTTTTCTATCTCTATTGTTATCGGTAAGAGGTCTGACTCTATCCTAATTTCTATCTACATTTTCTATATCACGTCTTCTTTACTTTCGCTAATTACCAGGTAGTCAATCACTGACCCTTCGTTTTGGCTTTCCCCCACATATGTGAAATTTCCCTCTCTATCTCCTTCGCATCTTTCATTCATTATTATTATCCCCATTTTTCCGCACATCTCTATGAATCTTCTCCCCTCCGTGTTTATCCGTTGGTCCTTCGATTTTCTTTCTGCATCGTCACCTTCCCTCCCTGTTCCGTCCATTTCTCTCGTTCTTGCATTCAAGTCCCCTATTAGTATGAAACCATCCATCCTCTCTTCCGCTGTTTCCCCTATTTCCACTAATTGTTTCTTCCACTTACTAATACCACAATTGTTTTAGATGGTTACTACCGTGAAGTTTTCTTTCTCCTTTCCTAGTTTTACCTCTTTTATTATTAGTCCCTGTTCCCTTTTCGTGATCGATATCGACTTTGCTTCCGTTTTTCTTATTCCTACTATTTTACCCCCTATTATGCTCGCCCTTTCCTGTTTTTCCTTTCAGCTGGTTTTGTTGCCCATACGTAGTTCTTGTCCAGTTTACTCAGTATTTTGTTTTCGTCCTTTTCCTCTAGCCACGTCTCTTGCAGGGCGATGATATCGAAGTTTTTCATCCACTCCCACGTCTCTTGTATCGTCCTTGCTCCTGCGATATTCCTGTGACTATCCTCATTTTTCTCCTTTCCTTCTCGTTTTTAGCTTCTTCTGTGGTCACGAAACCCATATCTGTTCTCACTCCATTCTCTTTTCCTCTGGTAGTTTCCTCCTCTCTTGTAGTCTTCCACCCATCCGCCTTCTGTTTCACTCTATACTTTCCAGGTTCCCTCTATTTGTATTTTTGATGCCCTGTTCCCTTTTGATGCCATTTTTCCCTTTTTTCCTTAGTTCTTCCGCCTGTCTCTCTATCCATTTTTGCACGTCCGTTTCTCTCCTTGTCCAATCATCCGTTATTGATAATTGCCCTCCTCCATTTCTGTAGTTGCTCTTCATTATTTCTATTTTGTTTCTCAGTGTGGTCAGCTTCACCAATGTACCCTCCCTTATCTTTTCCCATTTGCCAATGTGCGGTGTACTCCCGTCTGTCTTTCTATAGCTCTTTCCAAATCTCTTTTTGCCCCCCCCCCTCCTCGTGTATCTCCCTCCTCTCACTATTATATTGGTTTTTCTGCTCCTCCTTTCCTCCTTTTCTCTCTCCCATTCCCTTGTTGTGAGCTTTTCTGGTACTCCATCGTAATTATTATTACTGTCTCTGTCATCAACATTTACCTTCCTACCGTGCGTATCGTCTCCTTTCTTTTTGTTGTCGGTTGTTCCTCTTTCCTTTTCGCCTTTTCGAGCTTCGTCTTCTTCTCCTCCTCTCTCTCCTCTTCTTCCTTTTGTTCCTTTCCTAGTCACTGCTGTCCACTTTTCTTCTGGTTGGCTTTCTTCTGTTTCGTTTCTCGTCCTTTCCTCCGGTTCTCCCCCCTCTATTGTCTTCCCTGCTTCATATATCCCGTTGTTGTTCCTGTCGTAAATCTCCTGTTCCTGTCCTACCGTTTCTTCCTCGTTCCACCGCCTTTATTCCTCTCCTCCTATTTCACTTGTTTCCATTTGGTCTCGTTTTTCGAACTCGTTTTTCCAGAAATCTAGTTCCCTTGTGAGCTCCTGTTTCTCTTCTCTCCATATCTCTCTGTCTCCATGGCTCTCTGATACGAAGTGAGTAACCGACAAGTTGTGTTTCGTTTCGCTCTGTCTCAAGAACTCCTCACTGCTGTTAAATGCCTTCGGGCGGCTTTGTTTCAGAGTCTTATGGCGTTGCCACAGTATTGCTTTTCATTCCGCGGCAAAAATTGGTGAAGTTCTGTTGGTGATTTGTGTGCCAGGCGGTGAAAAGTGATCCGAGATTTTTCCAACCTTGTTATCTCTGAAGGAAGCCATGTTACCTGGACAGCAAATTTTTATCCTACGCATGCGCCTTTCATCGTAGTCTGTCCATTTCCCTTTCTCCTATGCGCATGGAGCGCTTCTGATGGGAATTATTGATTGCTATTGATCATTTCATCGATGTTTACGAAGTCTTCCGACCAACAACGACTGTACGCCGGCTTGACAACTGCTTATGTGGATCTCCGGCGAAGCATTTGGCGTTTTCTCGCGAACTTTTCCGATCTTACCCGAAGCGTCATTTCGAATGTGAACGTCGACCAGGTATCATCGCCCCACCCCACTCTCTTTCATTGCTTACTGTCTACTCCGGTGTATCGGTCAGCTGTTTCAGTGAGTCAGGGTTTTCTTTCGTGACGGCGAATAACATCACTCTATACACTACCCGTCAAAAGTTTCCGGACAAAATTGCGAAAAAGTGTCGGAGCCATTTTTGATGTCATTTTTTAAGCAATATAGCTAAACGAATTTAATAAACGGCATTTTGAAGGGAAGGAATTCTTCTTTAATTTGCTTTTTTTGAAAATGTTGTACGATTTTTTTTACGTCTGATACATTGTTTTGAACACGAACGTTTTCCAACTTTTTTTTTAAGATTTACAGTTGGACCGCGTTTTGAGAAAAAAAAATTTTTCGAGTTCTTTCCGACCGGAACCTCAACAGGGACAGCGAAAACTTCAATTTCGTTTTTTGAAAAGTTCTGTACGATTTTTTTTCATGTAGTTATCTCATTTTTAGCGAAAAAAAAAACAAAATTTGGAATATGCCACATAACACGAAAACTAGTGAGTTTTTCAAAAAACCTCAAGAGGATAAAAAAATGAGCTTGGTTTAGCCGAACTCATCAGAATTTTTTCCGAATTTTTTCTTGAAATTTTTTTTTCCGACTGATTTCAGCCGAAATTCTGAAAATTTGATCGCGTTTACTTGTTAAATATGGGGTTTTTGATAAAATTTCAAGATAGAAAAAAGTTTTGTTTTTCAATTCTGAAGACATCAGAATTTTTTCAAATTTTTTTTCGACATTTTTTTTCCAACTTTTTTCGCAAGTTGAAAAAATTAATTTCGAAAAAAAATTTGAAAAACTTCTGATGTCTTCAGAATTGAAAAACAAAACTTTTTTCTATCTTGAAATTTTATCAAAAACCCCATATTTTACAAGTAAACGCGATCAAATTTTCAGAATTTTGACTGAAATCAGTCGGAAAAAAAGTTTTAAGAAAAAATTCGGAAAAAATTCTGATGAATTTGGCTAAACCAAACCCATTTTTTTATCCTCTTGAGGTTTTTTGAAAAACTTACTAGTTTTCGTGTTATGTGGCATATTCCAAATTTTGCTTTTTTTCGCTAAAAATGAGATAACTACATGAAAAAAAATCGTACAGAACTTTTTAAAAAACGAAATTGAAGTTTTCGCTGTCCCCGTTGAGGTTCCGGTCGGAAAGAACTCGAAAATTTTTTTTTTCTCAAAACGCGGTCCAACTGTAAATCTTAAAAAAAAAGTTGGAAAACGGTCGTGTTCAAAACAATGTAGCGGACGTAAAAAAAATCGTACAACATTTTCAAAAAAAGCAAATTGAAGAAGAATTCCTTCCCTTCAAAATGCCGTTTATTAAATTCGTTTATCTATACTGCTTAAAAAATGACATAAAAAATGGCTCCGACACTTTTTCGCAATTTTGTCCGGAAACTTTTGACGGGTAGTGTATATATATATACACTCCCGCTCAAAAGTATGGGTTCACCCATCGAAATTTTGAGCCTCGGTATAAGTTCCATATCTCAGTGGAAAAAGGTCGTAAGAGGATTTAATAAGCGCCGTTTTAAAGGGGACAGTTTAAGCTTCACTTTGCCTATTTTGGATAATTTTTTACAATTTTTTTTATAGTCTCCACACGCTTTCGAACAGGGCAGTTTTTCGACGATTTTTTGAGCTTCGGAGATGGGCTGCCCATCCACTAGAAATTTTTGCGTACAATTTTATTCATCATAGTTTCAAAGGGGATATCAAACGCTGCATTTTCGTTTTTGAAAAAGTATCGTGCGATTTTTTTTCACAAAAATATTTTAATTTTTGACGAAAATTGAGAGTTTTATTAAATTCGGCGTATCTTGAAAACGGCGGGAGATTGGAGAAAATATCATGAGGGTGGAAAGTTGCATGACATTATGATGGACCTGGTAGAATTATTTCAGAATTTTTTTTCGACATTTTTTTTTCTCCTACTTTTGGAGTAAAAATTATTTTAATTTTCTCATGAAAATTTTTTTTTAGAGGGGCGAGGCATTTTTTTTATTGGTTTTATCACCATCTTCACGACATTTTAATTGAAAATTAAATCCCTTACCTTTTTTTATACGTTTTTTTTCGTAAAAAAAAAAAAAACCGTCTTTGGCTCTGAGGACCGCCTTGACGATTCGTGGCATTCTCGCAATCAATTTATTGATTTGGGCTGCCTCCAGACTCGCCCATGCATGTTGCAGTTTGTGCCACAAATCGCCAGCAGACGAAGGGCAGACCTCTCTGACTTTTCGATCAAGTTCCTTCCATAAAAGCTCGATCTGATTCAGATCGGGAGATTGTGGTGGCCAAATCATATTAACGAGGATGCCCTTTTTTTCCTTCGTCTCCAAATAACCTCGACAAAGACCAGAGCTGTGTTTCGGATCGTTGTCCTGTTGCATCAATGTCCTGTTGCGACAATGTCCTGTTGTGACGCGGTCCTCAGAGCCAAAGACGGTTTTTTTTTTTTTTACGAAAAAAAACGTATAAAAAAAGGTAAGGGATTTAATTTTCAATTAAAATGTCGTGAAGATGGTGATAAAACCAATAAAAAAAATGCCTCGCCCCTCTAAAAAAAAATTTTCATGAGAAAATTAAAATAATTTTTACTCCAAAAGTAGGAGAAAAAAAAATGTCGAAAAAAAATTCTGAAATAATTCTACCAGGTCCATCATAATGTCATACAACTTTCCACCCTCGTGATATTTTCTTCAATCTCCTGCCGTTTTCAAGATACGCCGAATTTAATAAAACTCTCAATTTTCATCAAAAATGAAAATATTTTTGCGAAAAAAAATCGCACGACACTTTTTCAAAAACGAAAATGCAGCGTTTGATATCCCCTTTGAAACTATTATAAATAAAATTGTAAGCAAAAATTTCTAGTGGATGGGCAGCCCATCTCCGAAGCTCAAAAAATCGTCGAAAAACTGCCCTGTTCAAAAGCGTGTGGAGACTATAAAAAAAATTGTAAAAAATTATCCAAAATAGGCAAAGTGAAGCTAAAACTGTCCCCTTTAAAACGGCGCTTATTAAATCCTCTTACGACCTTTTTCCACTGAGATATGGAACTTATACCGAGGCTGAAAATTTCGATGGGTGAACCCATACTTTTGAGCGGGAGTGTATATATATATATATATATTTTTTTTTTTATTCGCATTGTCCCCCTGGCGTAGATGCTTTTTAGTCTAATGCAGGGTCGGCAGAGTAGCCAGTCCCCCCATGCGGCCGCATCCGACTTCCCCCTCTGTAGCGCATTCGCCATGGCACTCGATTCCATGGGCACAGGGAAACTGCGGAAAACCCGTGCCACTACAGCCGGCCCTGAGTTCGCTTCACGGTACCGGAGCTACGTCACGCCTTGTCGCGAGAATGTAAACATGAACTACAGCTGTATACATGTGACACACGCATGTACAAGTACCTGCGTATGTCTCATATATACATCTGGAGCTGGTCACGCTCATATTTAATTCTCGCGAAAAGACTACGGGACCGGGAATAGAACCGAGGACCTCCCGACGCTCTGGCTTAGAGGCAAGCACGCTAGCCACCAGACCAAAGCGCCGGTTACATCACTCTATATTATTATTTGCGACTGTCTTGCCATCTTTTGCTTTTTAACTCCCGACTGCCCGTAGGGCAAAAAGACGGGAGTTACGCGTTTCACTGCGATCAGTGGGTGGGGGGATATTCCTTTGTCACCAGTTTTCTCGGAAACTGTGACAATTATCTTGACCAATTTTTTACATCACTCTTAATATGTGCCAGACAGTGTTCTTATTTGTAGTATGTCAAAATTCATCACGAACTGTTTTGTTTATTTAACTTTAACGTTATACATCGTTTGAATATATCGCAATATGGCCATATATGGCAGTCTTCGATCGTCGATTACTTCATACCGTTGTGCGCTGCTAATTTCAGTCCGAACTGACGCGCGTCTTTCTACACTGTTCGTAGTTCTTATACAATTTTTTTTCGGTTATCATTTTCATCTAATGTGACAAAAAATATGTATTGTTGTGTATTTATACCATGACCATGTACTACTAGCAGCACTGGCAATGAATATTGGAGAACTGGAAGTGAATATAAAAAATAATGCAATTATTTTGCAATAAAAAATAACAGCCATAAACTTTGAAAAGTGTGAAATAAAAAAATGTTTTAAAAAACATAAAATAACTCCCGACTGATAAAATCGTATAGCTTGATGAAAATTGTTGAAAAAAAAAAAAAAAAAAAAAAAAAAACGAAAAATCACTCAACTTCGAAATGTCATATTAAAAAAAGAAAAACTTGCAATAAAAAACAAGAAAATAATCATAAAAAAATAACTCCCTCAGGATTTTCTGATCTGAAAATATTTATCAATAAATAATTGAACGATAATTATGGCAACTGATATGGAATTGAGGGGATGTTGGGAGACGTTTTCTAGAGTATGCGCACAAGAAATGCAGCAAACGTCTCCCAACATCCCCTCAATTCCATATCAGTTGCCATAATTATCGTTCAATTATTTATTGATAAATATTTTCAGATCAGAAAAACGAAATCCTGAGGGAGTTATTTTTTTATGATTATTTTCTTGTTTTTTATTCCAAGTTTTTCTTTTTTTAATATGACATCTCGAAGTTAGGTGATTTTTCGTTTTTTTTTAAACAATTTTCATCAAGCTATACGATTTTATCAGTCCCCTGGCGGCCGGATTAGCAAGTCTCTGGAAAAAGTCCCGACAAAAGTCCCAATTGGGACTCGGGATTTGGGACTGTAGTGGACAAGTAAGACTCACTTGTGAGTCCGAAGAGGGACTTTTTCCCCTCACTCGGTGCGAGACGGGAATTTTGTCTAAGGTCAGTCGCAAAAAAAGACCCAGTTTGGGACTCTGACTCCTGATTTGGGATTCATGACGTCACAGAAAAAAGTCCTATTAGGGACTTATTTTGGGTCTTACTTGTCCACTTAAGTCCCGAGTCCCAATTGGGACTTTTTTCGAATTTTTTTGGGAATCGCTGATTCGTCAGGGTCGGGAGTTACTTTATGTTTTTTAAAACATTTTTTCATCTATGTCTGTTGCTATTTATAATTTATAATTACAATTATTCTGTATGCGATCGCTTTGGTTATAATACGAATGATTCGGATTCTTTGGCAATCTTTAAATTCTACTGCTCATTACACGCATGAGCTATTATTTTGCGTTTCTATATGATTGTGAGTGTCTCGCGTAGTCGAGGTCATTACTGTTATTTTTGAGCTCTTAGTGGACCATGGTTAATAGGTGTGGTATTTGCAAAAAGCCTGTGAGTCGGTCTGAAACTCTCAGGTATACGGGTGAATGTAAAAGTTATTTCCACGTAATTTGTGCGTCGCAAGATTTCAAATGAGAGATCGATGAGCTTAAGAAGAATTGTGAGCAGTTTCTCTGTGATTTATGTGATAATTTCGAAGCACACGATTCTCCCACTGCTTCTGGTAATGTTGTAGACCTAACATCTGAGTCAGTCACTCTGGTTGACATTATGCGTCAACTTAATGCTTGTACAGCCTCGACAAATACTCAGCTCGCGTGTATGCAGGGTGCTATTACTAAAGTTGGTGATAATGTCCAATTACTGCAAACGGAAGTCCGTCAGTTGACTACTTCGCATGAAAGCTTAGTCTTAAAAGTTGCGACATTAGAGGCGGATGTGATCAAGAACCGATCTGAGTGTGCTCAGTTGAAAAAGCAAAACAATGTATTAACCAAGCAATTATCTCTAATGCAAAAGGGAATGGCCACACTAGCCTCGTCCAAATTTCCGTTTGAATTTACCTCATGTATATAAGTTGAAGAAGCAAGTTAAGGCTCGAGCTGAACAGCATGATTATAAGTTTGTCTGGACTCGGGCGGGCAATGTCTGGGTTCGGAAAACAGAAGGAGCAGCGCCAATCGCCATCAGCTCGCAAGCTGACCTTGACAAGATCGAGTAACTTGATTCACCTTTTCGTCCCTTGCTATTATACAGAAAAACGGCATCAAAATGCTTAAGCGATTCTCTTTATAATTTTCAATTCAATGCGAACTTAGTTTCTTAGTCTTAGTTTTTTCTTTGAGGTGTATTTTGCCCACTATTTGTTTTATCAGTCATCTAGCTACAACTATTTTCTGGAAATCTATTTGGGATTTGTTTTTGTTTCTTGATTTTGTTAGTATTAAGCCGAATTTAATTGCAATGTGTCCGTTCTCTGTAATCTGTATTTATTTTGTATCAGAGTTCAGACTACAAGTTCTGAACATATATTTTTTATTCATTTTAATTTCTATTATTTTGTCATATTATGATTTTGTTATTTTACAATTTTGTTATTTCTTTACTAATTTGTTATTTTTATAATTTTGTAATTTCTTTTGTATTTATCTATTTGCCTCAAGGTTGACTCCAAGGTATCAATCAATCAATAAATCAATCAATCTCTGTAATTCTTGTATCGCCACTCCTCTGCTTCACCCACCAGTTCTTTTAGTATATCCTGTTCATTTGCGCGCATCTACAGGGCAGCGGTGAAATCTCTCTTTTTATTTCTTTTACTGCTTCTTGTAGGTATTCCATAAAGTTTCTTTTTATTCTTTCCTCCATGTCTCTTAGTTTTTTCCCCCCTATTGGATTTGTCCTTGTCTCCGACACTTCTTCGTCTCTCTTCCCATTTCCCATTACTTTTTCCCCTCTATCTTCTTGTGTATGTATGCCTTCTTCAATTCCTTCCGTTTTTCCACTTCCCCACCCTTCAGTCTCATAATTACTGTTAACGTCTGTCTCTTCCGGGTCATCCTCCTCTTCCTCCTCAATGCATCGTCCTTTCATTCCTTCATATCTTCTCCTCGATGCCTGAGGTGGTGATGGAGGTGTTGGTGGTGAGTGTATCATCTTCTTTTTCTCCGTCCCTTTCTTAACCTCAAAGAATTCCCTCAAGTCTCTGTTCCCATCGCACTTCTCCATCTGTTTCGGGCGCCCTCTCTTTCCCTTCTTTATCTCTGTGTCAATTCCTACCGTGTCGTCCGCTTCTTCTTGGTTCCGCTCTTCGCCGTGGCACTGCTGTCGCTCCCCGTTTCCGTTGTTGCCCATTCCCTCTCCTTCTACATACACAACCTCTTCGTATTTTTCCTTTCCTTCCGCATCGTATTTTGCCTTTCTCTCTTCGTCCCTCATGTTTCTACTCTACTCCCTGTGTTTCCTGCTTTTCGCTTTACTCCCTCCTCCACTTTTTGCCCTTTCTTTCACTTATCACCCTCTTTTCTAATCAAAAAAACGCTCGTGCCACTTTGCGCGTGTCCGCACCCTTTCGCCTCCCAAACCTAACTCCCCTATTTAACAATTTTTTCTAATCATTAATCAATCGCGAGGCTTGAATTATCATGGTTCTGTAGGTTCGACTCTATTCTTCCATTTCATATAAGATTGTTTTTCATAACGTTTTATAATGAATTGCTTATTTGCGGCAATTATTGAGAGGAAGAATTTATTCTTGAACAATTTTTTGTAAATCACCGCGGTTTTTTCGAAAGGTCTAGTGTTTTTATGAGAGAGATTTTTATGGGCACGAATTTACACAAGTAATTATTTTCCACAAGTTATTTTTATGAGGAGAATTGTTGACAGGAGAAGACTTCTGAAGAGGGAGTAAAGCGCCATCGCGCGGGTACGTTTTCGATTATTTTTAAGCGATACGAAAAATCATTCACGAACTCCGAACGATGCCGATCCGATACAGCATCTATGCTGTTTTTTCGTGGTTTATTTAACACCTTTTTGTAATCTTTAAACTGAACCTATAGTGACATTAAAGATAAGAGCATGATTCATAAAATCATACGTGTTCTTTGGATGATTCTAAACATTTTTCGTTGAATAAAATTGTTTCGTCAAGTCGATACTATTATAGTTTTTCTTCGTTGACTTTCGTGTCTGAATAGAACTCAGTAATAACGCCAATTGTTCTTTCAGTGCTATTTTATTAAGAAACAGATAGAGATCGTGCAAACAAAAAAGGAAAAAGGAAAAGACACTGATACAGCTACTACGACACAAAAAACTCAGTCAGCCCACCCAGTTCGTTACAAGAGCGTGGACTCAGCGCCGAGAGCAAGAACACCAGAAAAAAAATAGGGAGCCATCTAACGGCAACATTGCCAACTTCAGAATTAACATCTCGTTTACTTCAACAGATGCTTTTCGAGGAAAAAAATCATGGAAGTTTACATCATGCTGTTCTGCGAAAACCGCCATTTTGGAAAAGATCAAAAGGAAAAAAGTTCGTAACCAAGGTCTCGGGAAGGTCGGACATTCGGATCGCCATTACTTGCAATAAAATGGTTATTAAGTGCAGTAACAACAAAAAAATCGTTTTCAAATTTTTTAAAACTTGAAAAAATCCTAACTTCAATTTAAAACGTAAAAATAATAGAGAATTTGATTTTATTTGAAATAAATAACGCCGGATTCTGAAGAAGCACCCTCGAAAACCTTCTACATGAGATTTTGAAGGAATATTTTGTTAATTGTCAATTAAAACTGTGCACTTGAAATTGCGTGAACAAAATCGTAATTTTGCGCATTTATGGGTTAACAAATGATCTAGAGTCGCGGTAGCGACTCGAGACAAGTACATTTACGTTATTATATATACGTCTATACTATGTCGAAGAAAAGAGTCGCTACAAGAGTCCTTACAGCAAGCAGAGCTGGTCGAACGTTTTTTTGAAATCCTTGAAAATTGTTTCGACGATATTTAATTAATTACAGCGTTTTGAAAGATGCTGCGCATTCACGTATTTTTTATTTTTTTTTTTCTTTCGATCGTGACTTTTTAGAGCCCTGTAACCTAACGCATTTTGTAGATATTAATTTTTTATTTTTTCGAGGCATTAAAAAAAGGTGGCTTTTTTCGCACACTTTTTGACGTTTCGCAGTTTCTGTCTAGTGACACTAGTTATAACTAGAAACATCTGCTGATATGTGATGAAACTGTTCAATTGATTGATGTGTCAAACGACTTTTTACATTATACAGTGACAGATATGTTGGAAAACGTTATAAAGATCGCGGTCACAAATTTGGTGGTAGTCGTGAGATTGAAAAAAGTGAGGTTGTAAAAATCGCGGCTGTGAAATTTGACAGATATTTTTTTAATTTGAATTCTGTTAAGTCATCAGGGTTATGACGGTTATGAGGTTGAAAAAAAATTATGAGGTTCAAAAAATGCTTATATTTTAAAAATGACTTGTTTCTGTTAGAGATTTCGGTATTGTTTGAATCGAAGAAATTTTTAAAACCTCGACAAAATCCAAGTATTCAGTTGCGTGAGTGATGAAAATCGAGCAGAAAACTAATAAATACATAAAAACATGGATGTTTACAGTGTATGTTGTTTATGAATACATGACAGAAATAAAAAGAATTTTCCTCAATTGTTCATCGGCCAATGGATATTTCTTTTTTTTTCATCAACAACTTTTTTTATGTAAGCCCCTGGGCTCTTTTTTTGCAGTTCTTCAAAGGTGATGACGGTTATGTCCCAAAGCTCATGTACATGTCCAAAGGATAAAATTGATGAAAAATATTTGGCGATGGTACCAACGGTGTAAGATTTTCCAGAGCCGGTGTTTTCGCAACTCACCGGTGTTTCACAAAAAATTTTTTATGCCACCATCTGAGATCCTTCCGGAGCCAATGAAAAGTCATTTTGCTTTCATCGACAACTTGTTTGATGCTAGCTTCTGGACTCTTTTCTTGAAGTTCTTCAGAGGTGAAGACAATTGTGTCCCAAAGCTCATGGGGATGATGTCGAAAGGATGAAATTGATGAAAAATATTTGGCAATGGTACCAACGGTGTAAGATTTTCCAGTACCAGTGTTTTTGCAACTCACCTGTGTTTCACAAAAGTTTTTTGATGCCACCATCTGAAAACCTTCCGGACTCAATGCTTAAATCAACGATCTTGTATTCTTTATCGCTGAAAATCTTATTCTCTTCAACTTCAACTTTTTCGCAGCGATTCAGTTTTTTCGATTTCTTTAGTGTTCTTTTTTTAGACATTTCTCATTGATAAATGATAGACTTCTTAGATGTTTCTCGTTTTTTCTTCGTTGTCCACGTTTTTGATAAACATTTTTCGCTTCTGGTTCTCACTATCAGAAACTTTCATCTTCCTCGGAAAAAATTTATATTGATATCAAATAAGGGAAAATCTGTGCTATTTTTACTATGACAAACATTTCAAATCTCATAGAAGCAAGTCATTTTAACGAAACAAAGTCTTGAAACAAAATCGTATACGAAACATTAATGTATTCTGATAAATTTCTACACATTTCTAGAAAAATTCAAATCTAGTTGGACATTTAACATGCGAAATCATGTCGTAAAATCTCAATGGAATTTTTTCATTTTCAAAACCTTTTGTAGCAAAGATGCAATATTTAAAAAACAAATTGAAACGATTTGATTGAGAATATTATGCATATTTTTGAAATCTTTCATTTGAAAGTAAAACAATTTCAAAATATATTAACAAATTAGCATTTGACAAATAAATACTGAATCATTTATAATTCAGTACTTATTGAATTTCAAATCGTACAACACATTAGCCCTTGAAGTGAATTTGGGCTTAAATACATATAATATAATATCAAGAGACGCGGTAGCGGCTCGACGCCATGTATTAAACGAAAAGAAAGAGCCCGCGCGAGACCTGCCACACTTAAATATATGCGAATATGCCGGCTCCAATTTACAGAGCTCGTATAACAGAAGCAAGAACGTAGACCGAAAAAAAATCCTTTCGGCATTCGAGTTACTATACAGTATTCTGAAAACATTTCTGAGTTTTAAGTTATGAATTTTCAAACTTGACAACAAATATTTAATGCTTATCCCTTAATAAAATACGACAGCTCGTTGAGCACAAAAGAGAATTAACATATTTAAAGGAAACCTTTAATTTCAAGAGAAAAAAGTTTGATTTTCAGCTCAGAATTTGCTTGGCGTCACTTTAATTTTATAATTATTATTACTATGACGTCATAAAACCGGCATATTCTTTCTTCATATTCATTTCTTTTAATACTTGCCGTCGAGCCGCTACCGCGTCTCTTGATATTATATTATATTCTAGCCCAAATTCACTTTAAGGGCTAATGTATTGTACGATTTGGAAATTAATAAGTAATGAATTACAGCATAAATGCTGTGAACGACTGAGACAAGTACATTTATGTCTCCTGAATAGTCATCCCAGTAAAACCCGACTCTTGTTTCTCATGTAGAGATTCCTCTGCACAAAAATCCCCTTCAAAAATTGATTCAACTAAGGTATGAAAATAAATCCACAGAAAAAAATGTTCAAACCTTTAAAAAAACCAAACGCACATAATTTTTTTATGACTGACAAAATTGTCGGAGTAAAAATCTGCTTCTACAAAAACGATCTAACAAACTTTTTAACATCGTGCATTTGATACAAAACTGTTTTCATTATCATTTTTAAAAAAATCAAATTGTACCAAGATTTTTAAATTTTAACCTCGCAGTTAGTGAAAGTTCCCAAAAAGTTGTTAAATAATTGAGATCTATTGAATGGCTAAGTACGTGCAATTAATCATGGCCAAATACACAGTGTTCCTTATATTTCATTAGTCAATTATATTTCATCTCTGGAACGAAAAGCATCGAATTAATATATTGAGGAGATGTATATCGTTCAATAGTAAACAATTGCTACAGTTCAACCTAGCTACATGATTAAAACAACATTAATGAAATACTTACCAAAACCGATATTCCTATTTCACTCTTCGTCTCCAATATCATAGAAAACAGGAATTTCTATGTTCAATTACAACGAATAGAATATTCAGTTATATAGAATGAAAGAAACTATGGAAGAAGAATAACTGAATGGTTTATAATTGTCAGGGAAAAGAAATCACTTATAATGAGTTCGAAAATTACCATAGAAACTAAAATACGTAATATCGAGTATGCATCTCTGTCAGGTTTTACGCATAGCTATTAGAGGCACCACTTGAACCTTGCATTTTGACCGACTGTAATGCTGACATTAATTCTTTTATCAACACCAGATCAAGAAATGCTAAGAAATCGCATTGAGTCCTTTCAGTATTTAATGGACCTCGCAAATTCAAGCTCGTCTGAAATCAACAATGAATTCCGATCATTTACGTTTCTGTACCATTCCCCACAACACCTGCAGTCATTGCTGCTCATCATTGAACTTAACGAATGATTTATTTATGGATTTTCATAAAAAAAATGAGAAATTTTGTGATTTTTATTTTTTTTTAATGTGTTGTAGGTCGAATGTTGATATTTTTTTTTTTAATTTACAAAGATTGGAGATTAGAATCATGCTGAATTTTGCCAACATAGTAGGAGAGTCGATGCTTGTTGTACTGATTTAAAAAAATGAAGATTAGATCATAAAAAATAGTATTTAATAAAAATAAAAATTGAAATTAGTTTTTTCATAAACTTTCAAGGATTCCCGATTTTTCAGAATTTTTTCATATTTTTAAACGACTTTCAGATGTGTAAAAAACATAATATTGGAAAAAACATAATTTTTTGACATAGACACGCTAGAAATCAATATAGACAACTATACATTTGCAGAAATTTCCTTTTTTTGGTGATGAATCTGTCAAACAATTGGAGCCCCGAAATTCAGTAGGGGCAGATTAACCCATCTTATCCAAAAAAATTTTCAATTACAAGAAAATGCGGTTTAAAACAAAAAAAAACATGATTTTTTCACTTTTTTTTTTGGAATTGAGATTTCAAAGGTTTCCCGGTTTGGGATGGACCTGGAACTGTACTAACCGGTGGCATACATGTTTGAATTTCAATAATCCATGGTCAAAAATTTTTTTTTACATTAGTGTATTTGAAATGGCGACTGAAGTGAAAAATTTTCGTGAAAAAAATAATGATTTTTTTTTTTCAAATGATGCACTTTTAGAAAAAGTTGTCAAGAATAAAAAGTTCTTAAAATCACTCGAAAAATGCACTAGATTTTTTCGCAAAATGTTCTGAGCGATTTTTTTTATTTTGCAAATAGTCAATTTTCGCAAAATGCAAAATTTTTTTTTGAAAATTGAAAAAAAATTTTGTTGCATTCTTTGACAGATTTTGAGAACTTTTTAAACTTCACTATTTTTCCCAGAAATGCGTTGTTTTTGAGGATAAAATTCTTAATATTTTATATGATCCGATCCTACATTGATATTTGGAATTTTTTTCCTCAAAAACAATGCACTTTTTGGAAAAATAGTATAGTATAAAAAGTTCTCAAAATCTGTCAAAGAACGCACCTAATTTTTTTCAAAATTTTCCAAAAAATTTTTTGGATTTTGCAAATATTGACCATTTGCAAAATCAAAAAATCGCTCAAAATATTTTGCAAAAAATTCTAGTGCATTTTCCGAGTGATTTTAAGAACTTTTTATTCTTGACAACTTTCTCTAAAAGTGCATAATTTGTAAAAAAAAATCATCACTTTTTTCACAAAAATTTTTCACTTCAGTCACCATTTTAAATACACTAATGAAAAAAAAAATTTTTTGACCATGGATTATTGAAATTCAAACATCTATGCTACCGGTTAGTACAGTTCCAGGTCTATCCCAAACCGGGAAATATTTGAAAACTCAATTTCAAAAAAAAAAAGTGTGAAAAAATCATGTTTTTTTTTCGTTTTAAACCGCATTTTTTTGTAATTAAACATTTTTTCGAGAAATTTCGTGGGTATCATAGCAAAGAGCACATTTTAAACTAAAAGATTATGTGCTTTTATTTTTTTATTTTTAGTCCAGAGTAGCAGTAGTTATGAGACACTAAATAGCGGTGTAACTCGAGTGGCGTCCTGGTCCGAAACGAGTTAATATCTTTAATAAGCATTAAGCTACAGAGTTCCAATAGGTCACGATCGGAGCAGAAAAAAAATAAAAAATACGTGAACTTGCCACATTCTCCAAACGGCTGTAATTTGATAAATATTACGGAAACAAATCTTGAAAATTTTCGAAAACCATTCGAATCGCAATGTCTCCGGCAAAGAGTCTCGAAGTGAACTCTCTTTCATATAAATGTACTTGTAAATGTGTAAATGTAATGTACTCGAGTCGCTGCCGTGACTCTAGATAACATTGAACGGCCCTAAAGTAAATTTCAGTGTCGCGATTATTTATGATATCGGTATGGGAACTCTAATTTAGAAAGAATAATATATTTTTAAATCTAGAAAGAATAATATATTTTTAAATCTATGTTACATAGATTCATAGATAGGAGATACGGACATTATTCAATGCATGATGTTTTATTTCCGTTCAAAATACTTTTCCCGTTTTTTTCCTAAAATATAAAAAAAATATTTAAAAGTCGTTTGAGGGACCTCTAAATTTTTTTTTTAAATCCCAAATTTCGGCTGCGCTACTTTATTTTGCATATACTAACATCCGCCTTCGGCCCACGTAAAAAGTCGATTAACGCTTCACTTTCGTAACTCCTCCTTAAGGGGACTGTATAGTTAGAATTTTCAAAAAACGATTTTTTTTCATTTTCTAAAAATATAATATCTTACTAGTATTTTCCGATCAATTGAATGTGAATCGGACCATTATTCGCCGAAATACATGAATTCGAGTCGAGAACGCTAACCAGTGATCCCTGGAAAACACTCGAGAGGCGAGGGTAGCTCAGCGGCTGCTGAAAATGGCTTCAGATGCAGCTAATAAAGCACAGGAAGGCGAAATATATGGCTCAGGAGTAGACGACTCTATGTAAGTTACGAAAAAAAAATTTTATCTGCATGCAAATCTTACTCAAAACTTTAAACTTGTTTCTCTCGAAACCATGTTTTCGAAGTTGGTGATTACTGTAACTCGAGAACGGCTTTACCGATCGGGTTGGAATTTATATCACTTCTTCTATACATAGTTGTCCTCCGGATGAACGGAAGATTTTTTTTGGACAATTATTTTTTTTTATAGTCAAAAATGTAAGTGAAATTTTGGTCAAAACAACACTTTTGTCTTTCAAAGTCCGCCATTTTGTGCAAAATGGAAATTTTTCAAAACCCTTCTTTCAACCGGAGCATTATATCATAAACTAAAGACCCCCCCCCCCTGATTTTTTAGTTTCAGATAATCCGTTGCAGCGCAAGACTGATCACCGGAAAACCTGTTTTTTTTGCAGCGTCCTCAGCCATTGATGATTATCGGCTTATTTTGAAATGTATTTCTTTAAAAAAATTGCAATGTTTACATCAAATATACATCTTTTAAACGGAAGAACTTTTGTTGTAAATTATTTTATCGTTTGGCCAAAAAAAATCGGAAAAAGGCCTTTTTTTAACGTTTTAACTATACCTGCCCCTTAATAGCAGTTCCAGAAAAACATCGATTTCTCAAAACTAAGCTTTGACTAAAAATCATTCAAAGAATAACGTGTGGAAAATAGCATCCTTGCAGTATATCCCGATGTGAACTAAATTGAATAGACTACAAATATGATTGAAAAAATGTCGTTGGAGTATTATGTAAAAGAAACGGGAGTACAATGTAAAAGAAAAGGGCTTGAAATGCATGGTCCTGGTTTCTCTTTCTATTCGCAGACTCTGGGGAATAAAACTTGTAAAAGTACAAATTGTGTTAATTGCACGAGTTATTTCATATCGAATTGACCGCATTTCCAAAAAATGACAAAATTCTTCAGTATTTCCTTGCAAATCTAAAAAAATGTTTCAAGATGTGACATATTATATAAATAGTGAAGTTTTACAAAAGTAGTTAGGGTTATTGGGAAAAAATCCAGTCTATTTTTAAACAATTTCTCAAAACGATTTTTTTAGATTACATTTTTAGATTCACGCAAGAGATAATGAGAAATTCAGAGAAAAAAATCGTCTTAAATCGATGAGTTGAATGGGTGTTTCCCGATTTTTTACGCTAATTTGAATAATGTGGTTCCAAGGAAACCGAACTTTAACGGTCACGAAATCCGTCTTTTGCGAATACTTACCGTACATAAACAGCTTGAAATTGTACTTCACAAGTCTAGCATAGCATTCTTAACAGTATATAAATATCGATTAGGGCGATTTATTGATTAATATCGGTACGTGTCAGTGTGAGAAAAATAGCTGGAAAACAGAAATATGGTTTCCTCGAAGACTATTCATATTTCGAGAAAAGCGAGAATTACACTTTGTTCTCTGATAAAAGGCAAACATAATTTTTCTCTTAAAATAATCTATGTATGAAGAAGTGTGCAGCAGAATTTTTATCATTATCAAGTCACCTTAAGACAATATGAAAAAAGAAAAAGCCGTTTTTACATTCTGTAACTCAGGTTTTTCTCTTAAATTCGAGTGACCAGCACGAACAAAATGTTCTTTCCTTATATTCTTGGAACCAGATTATCAAATACACTATATACGTAGATATATAAGTATATTTACGCATGGAGTCTCTTCCAAGCCACGCTGAATAACTCTCGGATTATACCATGAGGCTACGGTCATAAGGAACATTGATACGAAACGTGGTGGCGAGGTAACGCAGCAGCAGCAGCAGCAGCTGTTTCTAGAGATGAAGGGAGAGAAAGTGAGAAAGAGAGCCCGAGGCTTCTCCTGACCAACTGGAATTCAGTTTCATTGCGACCGCCGGCGGTGTCGCATCGCAGAATCGCCAACCCTGTCGGAGGGGACTGTCTATTCTTATAAATAAAATTTCATTACCTCTTTTTCCACAATTTTTATTCAGCCTCTTGACATTAGGTTGCAACAATTATTCTTTTGAAAAGTACTCTTGTTCTGAGCGCGTTGAATCGGGAGAAAAGTTGTAAATGTATGAACCTTCTCATTACAACGACTGGATCGTTTCCATGCAATTTTCTCATACATTCAAGGGAACCTGAAATTTTCTGTGTTATAATCGTGCAGCATGTAACAGAAATTCTGCGTCGCAAAGTGTTGTCAAATCAATGTTATGAATCTCATAGTTGATTGATTAACCGAGATCACCGGGATAAAAAAAAAAAAAAAAAAAAAAAAAAAAAACATGAGGGCTGTGTTCAATGTTGTGTACACTAAAGTATAGAAACATTTTGATGCGCCTTTTCGTTGAAACGTCTTTCATAAAAAAATATTGTTGAAGTTAATTTCTTGGACTTGGACCGATGAGATAGCGAAGATTGTGAGAAAACCAGACACGAGACGTATAGAAAATCTCAACTTCAACGTCCCACCAAATTTCAGGTAAGTGCGATGACAGCAGAAGCGAGGATAAACATCGTGCCAAAAAGTGGTCGTTTTTTTTCATGTGCTTCTATGTGATGTGTACATTTTTCGAACGGACTCTGAATGGATGAATTCATATTTAATGTGGTGTTGACAGAATACTTCACTAATGACAAAATGTTTAATGCTGTGCCCGATTCTGTTACGTATTTAAAAATTCGAAATTTAATTTTACTACACCGTATTCGTTGAAACAAAATCATGGTACTTAAATAGCTATGTGAATAAGAAGTATCAAGTGCGTAATGTTAATTCGATAGTTTAGAATTAAAAACCGAGGTATGAAGCTTTCGAGCCTAAACTGTAATTATTCGAGTATTGCCCACGTGCCAAAATAATGGATTTACCCACAACATCCTACTCCTCGACTACCCTCGTGTGTGAATATGCATGATCGTTCGATGAATACCGGTCGTAAGTGAATGATAAGAACTCGAAACTATCAAATGGCAGCATTACTTTGATATTGAAGTGTGATCATGGAACCTTTGAGAATCTAAGTCCTAAATACCGAATATCGAAGCCACTTGAGTATTTGGGTACTTGATCGCTAATCAATCAGTGATTAACATAATCTTCACAAAAATTGCCGAGGGTTAAAACAATCATGACAACAATAACCACTATTGAATGTAACCTACTTATTCTCAATGGTTCGTTGGGAAGCATATAAACCAAGCTCGTGCTTAAAAATTCTTAGCGTTTTTCTTGATTCTTATACTAATACCAGCTGATGACAAATATGATATAAATATGCAAGTTTTCCTCGCCCGAATGTACCACATACAACTTTACCTACTATTAAATTTTGTCTTTGTTGGGTTCGCTTTGTTGTTTTTAGGTTTCATATTTGGAAATAGTTTTTTTTTATCCTTGCTTAAGCGGAAAATAGAAGCGTTCTTTGTTTCAGAAGCAGCTCTATATTATCTCGATTATAAATGAAAATGTACATGGGGTATTCCATGCCAAGTCAACCTCTGTTGAATCGTTTATTTTTTGATTTCACTCAAATTCTTTTCTGTCAATGTATCGTTTGAACCTCTCTCGATTGTTTTCAAATTTTTTTGTCTGTTCATTTGCGAGATACGATTTTCTCCGAATGGCGATGAATTTTTTTTCAAACGCTTGTAACTTTGCATAAAATGGACCAAATTAAGCTTGTTTTTTCTTTGAAATATTGATTTTTTATTGCACTTTCTGAAAAAAATGAAACAATGGATAATACTCATCTCCTGTATGGCCCTTCAGCTTGGAGCCAAAAAAAATTGTTTTCGGAAGGTTCAACATTTTTAATTTTATTCAAAAAATTCTCTAAGAAGCTTTGACCAATTCAACTATTTTTGAGACTAGTTGCATCATGGAGGAAACTTTCCTTGTATTTTGTTTTTATTTATAGAATTTTTTTGTAAAATAAATGCCAGCTTTCTGGCAGAGTATTCATTTCAGAATTTTAATTTCGTTATATCGAATGATTTTCTATCATAATTGACCTTGATTTCCAGTATGGACATAAAATTACTTTCTTTAATTATCCTCACTACTCTTATCAGTGTCCACCAGAATAGAATACACAATGGTGGATTTATTTCCATGTTTTTGTAGTAGACATTTGAAAAGTCCTTGAAATGCACGTTTCCGTTCAGTTCCACGTCACCCCAGACATAACGACCTGCCACCTTGCGAAGATTCAAAAAATAAGGAATGTTGTACATTTTCAACTCGCGCTTACTCTAGCAAATTGAAGTCGTTTATAGGGTTTTTGCTGTCATATATGAAGTCTTTTCGCCGACTGTCATCCCGTTGCTTGTAGCAATTTCGCTAGTAAAAAAATTGCACGTTATGTAGTGATCAGTTGGAGATGTGGGAATCCTGGAAAAAGTACTATAAAAAACAGGTCCACAATCGGTGAAAAAACTTCATTCTTGACACCAAAAACACTATGAACGACGCTTATCCGTTTTTTCATCTTTTTTTTCAGGAAGTGCAATAAAAAACCAAGATTAAAAAAAGAAGCTCAATTTGGTCCATTTTTCACAAAGTTACAAGCGTTTGAAGAGAAAATCATCGAATTTCGAAGAAAATCGTAAATCGCAAAACAGAAAAAATGCTGTAAAAAGTTGAGACAAGTTAATTTATTCCCTACAAACAGTAGTTTCGGGTGATAAAATATCGAGTATAAATTTCACAAAAAGTCGTGAAATACATAAATGAAACTTTCAAAAGCATTTACACACCCAATTACATTAAAACCCATCATCGACACATCTTTCAATTAATTCTCAATACAGTTGTTTTGCACAAGAAGAATTAGAATTTTTTGTAAATCCCGATACAGAAAAAATTTAATTGGAGAAAATATTCGGATGAAGTACTTGGCGAAGCTCTATTGAATATTGGCAATATTCACTATCAGGTACATTTAGCTATCACTCGTGCTCGCGAATTTGCCAAATACTCTTCCGAATTTTTTTCCCAATTAAACTTTTTCCGTCTGAAATTTTTATCCATGTAGAAATTTTCAAATCCAGAAATAATCATACTTTTACTACGGATGATAGCTTAAAATGTTCTAGTTATAATCACGAATTTTTGCAGATTTTCACGACGGGACATTTTTTTCGATTTTTTTTTTTCCAATATTAGTTGTTGATAAAAATCCAAAAAAAATCAGGCGTCTTGTAAACCCATATTGAGACATGAATTTGAAAAATGAATCAAACTGGCAAGGGTCAGGGAAAAAGTCCGCTGGTTCGACGTGCCTCATATGTATTATAAATGCAAAAGTATTTGTATTTCTTTATGCACGAAGAATGTTAAATAGATTTGGGTCATAGTTCTGCAATTACGCTCTACAACTATCTGTTTCACTCTACCTTTGCTATAACGGCTTCGGGTTTTAAGACACACACGCACACGCACACACTAACACACATGCACACACACACACATGCATCTATCACGCACGCACGCGCGCAAGATACTTTTTGTCCCAGGGAAATTTACGGTTCCTATGGGAAGCTATATTACCTCTGCATGCTAAAGCGGCTCAACGGATTAAAGCGCTAGGGCAAACATTGCAGATGACAAGGGTGCACCTGGAAAAACCAAATTTTTCCCGTGGTCAGCTATAAGTAGCATGTTCGCGTGTGTCTAACTTACCGTCGAGCCCCTCATGTCTCTTGATGCCGAAAATTTGCATGTTTTAGCGTCAAATGGGAAGTCATGCAACGCTGTACACAGTACCATCTCAAAATTATGCGAAATATTATATCTGCCAATAAGCTTGATACATGACCCTAGTTACGCATTACGGAATCTAATGGAGCAGCGGTAGATTTTGGAGTTCTCTACTTTTTCTGTCGGCACCACAGGACACTTCAAACGTCAAGACGCTGCCGCGTCTCTAGATAGTGTCGAAAAAAATGATAGGAGTGCCCACGTGCGAGTAGCATAGCTAGACCTTCAAAGTCTCATTTGCTTCTGTGTGTCGAAATTTTTTTTGGGCTTGGCGGTCTATTGCATCGAGTAGTGTGTAAGTTAGTTGACTTCCTTGCAAATCGTCTCTATATTTTTTTCATTTCTCAATTATTCACTGCGTCCCAAACTATAACCCTATAACTGTTTTTGATTCCATCAAAAACTTTATTCGATCATAATGTAAAATTTATATTCTAATATTCATTAGAACCGAGATGAATATGAATGAAATTGATAATTTTTTATGTATTGAGATGCAACCAATGTCGCTGAATATTTCTCCGCATCACATTTAATGATTGATTACGGCAAGAACGTTCACGATCGTTGGTTTCATCTCTTGTAAGTGATTAAAAAAGTTGTAGGCTCAAGAAAGCTCGTAGATGGGTTACAGAACCAAAATCACTGCAGTAGGTTATTAAAAGGAATGAATCCAATGTTTTGCGCGATTAATCCTTGTTACAAAACGTATTCATCAAACAGAATCACCTGCACAAACAATCGGATTCATTTCGATTCCAACAAAAACATTATTCGATCATAATGCGTGAGTAATTTTTATTTTTTAGAGCCGAGATGAATATGAATATTAGACCTGTCCTTAAGAAGGGCAAAATCGAATTTCAATGGTCTTACCCCCCAAATTGGTTCGAAATAATTCAAAAAAAATGTCGGAATTTTTAAAAATTTTTCCCTCCATATTTACCCACCGCTAGGAAACCTTACTTTTTCCCATAAGAAAAGCATTGACTTTTCGCGATTTTTAATCTTTTTTTTACCGTTGCCGTAATTATCAGCTGAAAAATCTCAAATTCTCAGAAAATGTTGACAGTAATGTTACCTTTTTGTCGGATTTTTTGGAATTTGATACAAGCATTTTTGGGCTAGATCAATCACATTTTTATTCTTGGTATGTTGCGAAAAACGTGGAAAAAAGTCGAAAAACGTGATTTGGAGAGTTAAATATCGAAAGTATTCAATCAGAGTAGCCTTCAAACATACGGAATTCTTCATACAAAATAATTAATCACGTAAAAAAAATTCAAGGCTACCCCTGCAGCCGAATCGATTATGCCATGATTTAAAATGTTTTGTTTTTCCTGCTCCACTTGCTGTTTGAGCATATCGCACCCCCACAAAAACCAATTTCAAGAAGCTGACATCGCGTACACATTCATTGACCCATCTGAAGACTAATTCTGAAGACATCAGAATTTTTTCAAATTTTTTTTCGACATTTTTTTCAACTTTTTGTCGCAAGTTGAAAAAAATAATATCGAAAAAAAATTAGAAAAAATTGTGATGTTTTCAGAATTAAAAAACAAAACTTTTTTCTATCTTATAATTTTATCAAAAACCCCATAGTTAACAAGTAACGGCGATTAATTTTTACGATTTTTTACTGAAATCAGTTGGAAAAAAAAATATTCACAAAAAATTCGGAAAAAATTTGGATAAATTCAACCAAACCGAACTCATTTTTTAACCCCCTTGAGGCTTTTTGAAAAACTCACTAGTTTTCGTGGTATGTGGATTTTGCCTTTTTTCGCTAAAAATGAGATAACTACGAGAAAAAAAATCGTACAGAACTTTTTAAAAAACAAAATTAACCCATTAACGCCTGACTTGACCAAAATTCTTCGCTAGTTTTGGCCTAATATTTTGCATCGAAAAAAAATTCTAAAAATTATTGCATCCATCTTTCCTAATGTTTTCAGATCCGCTCTAACCGAATCCGCGATCAGATTGACATAAAAAACAGTTTAAACAATAGTTTTTTAATGTTTTTCAACAAAAAACGTGAATTTTGCTGGTTTATTTTTTTTTCAAAACGTCAATTTCACTTCGATAAAACTGTAAAATAATGCTTTAAACTATCCTATCGTGGTCATCGATAGTTGCTCTTGAGACATACGTGGTTGAAAATTTTTTTCCGGTCTCAATAAATACACTGCCGACCAAAAGTATGGAATCACCAGACAACAATTACAGCCGCACTAAAAGTTCGATAGCTTTGTGGAAAATCGAGATATTCGAATTTAACAAGCGGCATTTTGAAGAGGACAAATTGACCTTTAAATCCCTTTTTTCAAAGTTTTCTACGATCCTTTTGGTTTTGGTACGCTATTTTGAAAATGACTCTTTTCCGGTGTTTTTCTGTTCGTTGAAAACTGGACGCATGACTCGATGAAATTTTTTCTGTCGAATTTCTTTGAGACAACTTCACAGGGAGGAGCAATAGCTTCAATTCCGTTTTTGAAAAAGTTTGATACGATTTTTTTTCGCAGAGTTATCGTATTTTTTCCTGAAAAAGACTATTTTCAGAAAATACGGCTGAACTCGAAGATTTTGAGACTTAGATGAAATTGGTAGGGGAGAAAAAAGTTGCAGAAGATTGTTCTGAATCGACTGGAATTTTATCAGAATTTTCCTTCAATATTTTTTTTTTCGTCATTTCCAGTCAGAACTCCGACATCTGATTCCTATTTTTTTTAACCTCTGCCATTTTATTCCTCCTATTTTTAGCTCTCAAAACGATGTTCTTCGACTTTTTTTTGCTTTTTTCTGCGTTTTTCGCAACATGCAGAGAATAAAGATGTGATTGATCTAGCCCAAAAATGCTTGTATCAAATTCCAAAAAATCCGACAAAAAGATAACATTAATGTCAACATTTTCTGAGAATTTAAGATTTTTTAGCTGATAATTGGGGCAACGGTAAAAAAAAGATTAATAATCACGAAAAGTCAATGCTTTTCTTATGGGAAAAAGTAAGGCTTCCTAGCGGTGGGTAAATATGGAGTGAAATTTTTTTTTAAATTCTGGCATTTTTTTTGAATTATTTCGAACCAATTTGGGGGGTGAGACCATCAAAATTCGATTTTGCCCTTCATAAGGACAGGTCTAATGAATATAATTGATTATTTCTTACGTATTAGGATAAAAAATTTGAAATTTCAAAAAAAACTTGAAACACCTTATCAGTTTTGGATAAATTTTGACATTCGTGTTTTCAAATGTTTTCGTCATTTTTCAAATAATTATTCTTGTTCTTATTATCATTGATTATAAAGAATAATGCAATTTTTTATTATTATCATTATTATAAAACTATCAGCTGAAAGGTTCTAATGAGTTCCACAATGTTCTTTGGATCGTTTCAAACATTATCATAGTCATCAAAATTTCCATGCATTTTTATTCGGCTCGTTAAATTTTTCCGATCGATCAACGTCAGATCGCGAATCATGGGCAATTCGACCTTACTTTGGGAAGCCACCCGCGAAAACTGACAGCGACCGTCTGCACAGACGACGGCTGCCCAGCGCTTGGATCGCGGAACATTCTTTTTTATTCTTTTCTCAACAACGAAAAATAAAAAATAACTTTACAATGGGTGCTTTGTTTTCAAACACGCACTTCGTTCCTGTAATTTCAGCCATTGATTAAAAACATTTTTGACATTTTATATTCAACTCCGCAAAAGTTGTGCTTTTTACAATTATATCATTCATTTTCGCGAAAAGAGCGAGAAAAACCGTTCAAAAAACACCCCCGAAACGTCCCGATATCACCCCGTAAATGGCCAAAAAGTCGCCTGTTCGCTCCCAAATTGTCATATGGGCAGATCCATTACTTTTCGACTGTAGCCTGCGCGCTTGGGTCAGCGATTTGGTTGCTGATTTTATCCCAGAAAGTAGGTTATGAAAGAAGATGGTCCTTCAAATTTAAAGTCAATACAACAAAATTCGGAGGCTCTAAAAATTTTTGAATATCCTGTGAAGGCAATTTTTGAGCCACTGTCACGATTTTTTCATGCGAACTCTATGAAGCTTAAGGGATCATCACAGTGTGATCCTCCTAAAAATCACTGATTTTTGTGATTTTTTTTAATGGTTAGGATAAGTTAATCGATCTGGTTTTTTTTTTACAAATCATAAGGTAGTGATGAAGAATACAAAATGATTTTTTGTAATATTGTAATATTGTAAAAAATTATTGAAAAGTCCGGTTAAAAAAAAGGTTCTGTATGGTGTCCAAGATTGCGGCCTTAATCCTGATCTGAAACGAAAATTTCAAAAGGATTAATAATCTGTAAAAAAGCCGCTATTGGGCTATGGCCACTTTTTTTGGAAATTGAATAAATAGCAGTGGTTTGAACAAAACGTATCGAATTTAGCCTTTCTTTCGACAGTTTTTCGTAGAAAAAAATAGGAAGATAAAAAAAAATGCAAATCTTCCATACCACGATAGAAAATGACGTGAAGAATGTTCTGATAATATTTGAAATGGATAGCTTGAAAACTCTTCTTTCGAGAATGGACATCGTTTTGAAAAGCACCATTCCGAGAAAAACGTGTTTAAAGTTTGGAGTGAGATATTTTCAGATAGATCGTTTACTTACGATCAATCGGCGATGCCAGATCCATACAATATTCCTTCTGCTTCCTCAAATAATTTATATTCTGCAGAAATTTCGTTTCGACGAGAACTTAATTATCGCAGGACCGTACACGCGCAGGTAGGAACAAGACAAAGGAACCTCACGGGGAAAAAAACGTGGACAAGTACAGTGGTGGTCCCTTGTTTCCCTATGATATTAAAAAAAAAACCAAAACGCCTCTTAGAAGAATACAAAAAAAGTTACAAAATAGGTTCAGATCTGTTGAAATATACGTGGCCAAATACGGGAAGTTTTATTGCGTTTCAATAAATTTTCAAATACGGTTTGATGTTGATAGAAAAAATGATAAAGTTCGGAAATTCAACTATGTCACCAACCAAATTGCAAACGTAAAAAAATTAGATTGTAAAAAAATTCTGAACGAGGTACTTGGCGAGTTCGTGATCATGATCTATATATTACGCTAATTTCATGGAAAAATCCTCGCCAAGTACTTCGTTCAGAATTTTTTTACAATCTAATTTTTTTACGTTTGCAATTTGGTTGGTGACATAGTTGAATTTCCGAACGTTATAATTTTTTCTATCAACATCAAATCGTATTTGAAAATTTATTGAAACGCAGTAAAGCTTCCCGTATTTGGCCACGTATATTTCAACAGATCTTAACTTATTTTGTAACTTTTTGTGTATTCTTCTAAGCGGTGTTTTAGATTTTTTTTAATATCATAGGGAAACAAGGGACCACCAATGTACTTGTCCACGTTTTTTTCCCCGTGAGGGGATTTTTGCGTTTGATCGCTTCTCTTTTCTAAAATTTTTTAATATTTCGGTTCATATAAACTTCTATGGAGACTGTATATAATTACAATCCGCACTTTTAGCTTGTGAATATAACACATAACTGTTGATTTTATTTTACATTTTTATATTTTGTGGATGAATATGTTCACTGCGAGATTTGAATACTCAGGATCACGAAAAAAATGCTTACCAGTCTGTTCAAAATTTTATTCTGAGATCATTTTTTTTCACAATTTACCCAATTTACTCGCTAATCTCGCACTTTATCATTACAGAACTTCACTCAGAATCTCCGTTGAATATTTTTAATAAATCCATTAATCGAAATTTTTTGGACGTCCTGCACTTGATTATGTCAAAACTCCGTTGATAACCGTTTCACTGTGCAGACGTCATACACTACGCTTACATGGCACTCTTATTCCGATTTGGTTATAATGGGGTGTATATGGGACATTCCACACCAAATCACCGAGTCTTATGCCCGACCCTCTTCTATTTCGCTCATTTTTTGACAAGTTTTTATACGTATTAAAAGCACCCTCCACACCAAATTTTAGCCTTTAATTACAAACGGTTGTTGAGTTATGGATTTTTAAAAAAATTTCGGCAAAAAAATTTCAACAACCGATAGATTTGTGATCAATATCGATATTCCAACTCAACTGGGCTCATTTTCTTCGTCTTTGAATATACTTTCCGGAAAAAAATATTAAAAAATTTAAAGAAGTTATTAACACTAAGTTTTTAACGTTTAAAGATTAATATCGACATTTTCGAAAAGTCCGAAACCTTCGATTTTTTTCTAAAATTTCCTGAGTATTCTGCACTAAATTACGCAACTTTTAAGCCAAAGTAATAGTTGTGCTCACAATTATTTCTATTTTTTTTTCGAACTTTGAAAAAAAAAAATTTATTTTTGAGATCAATTTATCTTAAATTCCACTTTTTGGCTAAAGATCATCCAAAAAATGAAAAGATAAAATTATTACTAAGGATTAAATTATTTTTGTCAATTTCAAATATTTTATTCAACCATATTGTTTTACAGCTTATAAAATCTCAATATTACAATTATTTTTGTTTACTTGACGATTGCTCCCTAGATTTTTTTACCGTACTATGGTGTGTGAACTTATCCGAAGAAGAAAAAGATTAAACTTGTACCATAGAGTTTGACAAAGGTATAATTTGATGAATTTTGTGAGTTGAATTTTTTGTGACATGCACTACACACACGGTCATCGGTGGACAAACGAAAATAATTAATCAAGTACTCAGGCAGGCCTCGTAAGGATGACTTGACATTGTGTCTTTCAAGATTCGTTGGATTACAGCAACGATTGAAAAATTTCGGCATTATCAAGAGACTCGGTAGAGTCTCGGGACAAGTACATTGACAGCCCTGTCGTCTGCTGGCCCGAGGCTCGCCGAGACTATACTTTCTCGAAACAAAACTTTTCGCGGTGGTGGGGGTAAAATTGGCATGTCATTTTATTGAATTACGAAGCACAGAAGCAATTGAGGAACTCAAAAATTGAACTTTTAGCTAATTAAGAAATTCTCTTTCGATTGCGCCCAAAATCAGCATGATCGGTCGCGTAATTGCTGAGAAAAAACTTTGCACGGGCTCAAGATTATGCAAAAGTTACCAACACATTCAAGAATTTGACGTGCCTGTATACAACACCATGATAGGCCTCATCGCACGCCTCAAGACACATTTTCATCAAAGTCAGTCTCCAGTGACAGCTGGAGAGAGAAAGAGAGAGAGAGAGAAATGACTACTACGTTCACACGGAACTCTTATTCCGGATTAATTAATCGGGTTTATTATGCCCGATATATATGTATATACACCCCATTATAACCAAATCGGAATAAGAGTGCCGTGTAAGCGTAGCGTATGACATCTACAACGGTTATTAACGGAGTTTTGACATAATCAAGTGCAGGACGTCCGAAAAATTTCGATTAATGGATTTAATAAAAATATTCAACGGAGATTCTGAGTGAAGTTCTGTAATGATAAAGTGCGAGATTAGCGAGTAAATTGGATAAATTGTGAAAAATAATGATCTCAGTATAAACTTTTGAACAGACTGGTAAGCATTTTTTTTTGTGATCCTGTGTATTCAAATCTCGCAGTGAACATATTCATCTACAAAATATAAAAATGCAAAATAAAATCAACAGTTATGGGTTATATTCACAAGCTAAAAGTGCGGATTGTAATTATATACAGTCTCCATAGGAGTTTATATGAACCAAAATATTTAAGAATTTTAGAAAAAAGAAGTGATATAATCGCAAAAATCCCCTCACGGGGAAAAAAACGTGGACAAGTACATTGGTGGTCCCTTGTTTCCCTATGATATTAAAAAAATCCAAAACGCCGCTTAGAAGAATTCAAAAAAAGTTACAAAATAAGTTGAGATCTGTTGAAATATACGTGGCCAAATACGGGAAGCTTTACTGCGTTTCAATAAATTTCCAAAGACGGTTTAATGTTTATAGAAAAAATAATCAAGTTTGGAAATTCAACTATGTCACCAACCAAATTGCAAACGTAAAAAAATAAGATCGTAAAAAAATTCTGAACGAAGTACTTGGCGAGGATTTTTCCATGAAATAAGCGTAGTGTATAGATCATGATCAAGAATTCGCCAAGTACTTCGTTCACAATTTTTTTACGATCTTATTTTTTTACGTTTGCAATTTGGTTGGTGACATAGTTGAATTTCCAAACTTGATTATTTTTTCTATAAACATTAAACCGTCTTTGGAAATTTATTGAAACGCAGTAAAGCTTCCCGTATTTGGCCACGTATATTTCAACAGATCTCAACTTATTTTGTAACTTTTTTTGAATTCTTCTAAGCGGCGTTTTGGATTTTTTTAATATCATAGGGAAACAAGGGACCACCAATGTACTTGTCCACGTTTTTTTCCCCGTGAGGGGATTTTTGCGATTTAATTATTTTTAAACGAAAAATAGATTTGAAATAATCGTTATTTTATCAAAAAGTCATCTGTCATGCCTAATATATCAAAGACCGATAAGAATATCAACGAGATGTACTAGAAGCACTAACGTCGACTAGAAAACATAACCTCTATTCAATTTAGATCGAGAGACGCAAAAGCGGCTCGATAAAGAGGTTACCTCCATTATTGACCGTCAACTTTTTCTTATTTATCGATAATTTGAGCAGTTTGTAATAAATTTGTTAATTGGGGAGTTTTTACCTTAAGAGCATGGATCAGTCACTTAACCTCACTTCGAATTTTCGAAATTGAAATTCTTCAGCGCAGTTCGAGCGATCACAAAACGGCTCTGTCAGCCCACGCAGGGCGATGGCAAAAATGGGCTGACAGGGCCGTTTTATAATAAGTCAAACCGTATCGAAGATATTTTCTTTCAAAATTTGCGGCTATCTCTCTCGCACTCATGATGGCGAGATACGGACTGATCCATGCTCTTAAACGGAGGCACCATATTAAGGGAGTTCATCTGGTACCGAGCAAGTCAAAACCCTAAACTGTCACGACTAGCGTAGTCGGCTCAATATGTTTAGTGTGTTTAACCTCCAAAGTTTAACCTCCTTCTTCGAGACAAATTAATTTATTCCGAACCTCATAAGTATCGAATGGATTTTGTGAAGTGGTAAAAAGATTTTTTAGATATTTTTTAAGCATTTATAAAAATTTCGTACGAAACTGTTTGTCAATGCTTGCGAATTTCATGTTTACAGACGGGAAAACCACAGAAACGCATAAGGAACCGTGTTAAATTGGAAAATCTGTTTTTATTAATTTCTCTCAAACAAAGTATTCTAAGGACCTGAAATTTTGACAGGTGATCTAGTTGATATTGATAACTGTATTCAAATTTTTAAATCAATATCTGTTTGTTTATTCGATTACCAGATGAACTCCCTTGAGTGAAAAAAGACAGCACTATAAAGATAGTAAGAAATGTAAAACAATTCGACTGATTAAACTGTTTAAAATAGACGAAAATAATTCAATTATTGCTTATAACTTTTTTCCCGTTTTTTAGATGATCTTTAGCCAAAAAAGTGGAATTCAAGATAAATTGATCTCAAAAATAATTTTTTTTTTTCAAAGTTCAAAAAAAAAAAATAGAAATAATTGTGCGCACAACTATTACTTCGGCTTAAAAGTTGCGTAATTTAGTGTAGAATACTCAGGAAATTTTAGAAAAAAATCGAAGGTTTCGGACTTTTCGAAAATGTTGTTTATAATTTTTAAACGTTAAAAACTTAGTGCTAATGACTTCTTTCAATTTTTTCATATTTTTTTCCGGAAAGTATATTCAAAGACGAAGAAAATGAGCCCAGTTGAGTTGGAATATCGATATTGATCACAAAACTATCGGTTGTTGAAATTTTTTTGCCGAATTTTTTTTAAAAATCCATAACTCAACAACCGTTTGTAATTAAAGGCTAAAATTTGGTGTACAGGGTGCTTTTAATACGTACAAAAACTTGTCAAAAAATGAGCGAAATAGAAGAGGGTCGGGCATAAGACTCGGTGATTTGGTGTGGAATGTCCCATATATATTGTATACTGGTCACCCTATTGTATACGGGTGACCCTTAATATGGGTTAAAAAAAAAATTGATTGCGCCGCCCTCCATTGCGGTTCCAAACAATAAAAAAAAATCTACGCGAAACCTCAGCTATGTCCGTTAAGAAGAAGACGTGCCTGTAAGCATGAAATTTCCGTAATTTTAATGAAATTCCTTATTTTTTTATAACCGGTGTCGTTAGTTTTTTTTTTAAGTATGTTGATTCACTTTGTCGATTTCCTTCAGTTGATGCATGAAAAAGTAAAGGCATCAACATTTTACTTGATGAAAATTAAAAAAAAATATTTTTATTTAGAATAAAGTACATACTAGGGTCACCGTTATTTTAGCTTTGGTACAAAAATTGCGTTCTCATCCTGAAAATATAATCAAGGTATCAAAAAAAAAAATCTCTGTAAAGTTCAAACGTGATCGGATAATTAGAACTCGAGCCACCGAGCAATTTAATTTTGAAATAGAAATTACATGTATTTTTTCTATGCCAATACTTGAATATTTATTGATCATATATTATCAATTCAAAAAAATTAAGATTCAGCACATTGATTGTACATATTGACAGGTACAAAATACTATTTTTAAAGATTTTTTCCAATAATCATGACACGCAAATTTTAGCTTTGCATAAATTATTAGTCAAGTCAGCACAGTTTATCTGCGAAACGATTGGAGTAAGGTGCTTTTTCTTGTGTTCAAAATTTTTTTTTTTATATTCGACGACAACTTGAAGCACAAATTGTTTTGATCTTCATCGTAGGGTAATCGATTGTTGTCATCGATGGTAAGCTTAATACCTGTCTCCGCTATATCATTTACGACCCTAATTTTTTTTTACCAATTGTAAGGCGATTTGGTAACCTTCGTTCGAGTCTCAAGTAGACACATCGGTGTCGAGGAAGCTACAATCAATTCGGAATCGTTCAAAAAACGTTATCGATTCAGAACTAATAAAGAAGTCAATATTTTTATCGAACAGAAAAATAAAGTCTGACTGGAAAATCTGATACCGTTTGGGAACATCTTTTCCTTTATTAGGTTCAATTTCTTTGCTCTTTATCTTCTCAACCATTTTTCTCTTGATGTCAACGGAAACGGCACCATCAAAAAATGTCATGGCAGCATTTTCGGCATTGAGGTACCAAAGATGGTTGACATCTTTTTTAGCGTGACTTGAGATACAATAGGATTGATTTTATTGTATTCGGATAATTTTTTCGAAAATTCGAGATCATTGTTCGAAGTGACAGTTAGCAATTGAGCCAAGAACCAGGCTTCAACATAAATCATGACGATTAAAATACAGATTTCTGCGATTGATTTTTGCTCGGTTGCTGTTAAACGAAATACTTCGCCGAACAAGAAAATCTTCAAACAATAAGTCGCCTTTGCCATCCCGCAAGCGCGGGAAAATGCACCAGGCGTGTGAAATTTCACCTGTTCTCGAGGGATTTTGCCGCGCTTCTCGCCGTAATGCGGCGGTTACGATACTACCATTTATACAAATGAGCGGTCGAAGCGCCACAACCAAATTTCGAACTTTTTTTGCGCTCAATATTTTATATTATCGTCATTTAAATTCGAAACAATTCTCGCAAGCTTGAGAAAAAAATGTTACTTTTCTAAGGCATCCAATAAACGATTATCATATTATTGGCGTGGAAAATAATATTCTCATAGTTAAACGCTATGGTAATGTTGTGTTCACAGTTTCATTCTAACGCCGCAACATGGCCAAACCGCCACGATAATTCCCAGATATCCTATTCATCTCCAAATTACTCATGTCTTAAAATTTGAAAAAAATCTTTACTTTGTAATGCTTTAAAGTAGCAAAATGACCGCTAAAAAAATCTGCAAAAAATTCTATTCATACCTGATTAAGTGCCCAGAAAGTGGGCCAAGTTGCAAGTTTGTTTCATCGGTATTATGGGTGTGAGAAATACTCAAGTATTGGTATCGAAAAAATACATGCAATTTCTGTTGGAAAATTAAACTGCTCGGTGGCACAAGTTCTAAATATCCGAGCACGTTTAAACTTTACAGTGATTTTTTCTTGCATACCTTGATGATATTTTCAGGGTGAGAACGCAATTTCTTTACCAAAGCCCAAATAACGGCCACCCTAATGCTTACAGGCACGTCTTCCTCTTAACGGACATTGCTGACGTTTCGCGTGGATTTTTTTTTTATTATTTGGAACCACTTTGGAGGGCGGCGCGACCAATTTTTTTTTAACCCATATTAAGGGCCACCCTAATATATATATTTATGGGCAGATCCATTACTTTTCGACGAAAGTGTGCACGCTTAGGTCAGCGATTTTGATGCTGATTTTTTCCTTGAAAGTACATCAGGAAAGGAGATGATCCTGAAAATTTGAGCCCGATTCGATCAAACCCGGCCGTTGGAGAATTTTTTGAAATTTCAAAAAAGTCAGTTTTTTCATTATTTTCAAAAATTTGTATTTCAGCCACTATATCACTTAGAGATTTCGTTCAAGCGGCATTCTTTTCGGTGAACCTCCTTCTTTTAAGAAAAAAATATAAATTAGTGATAAACTCAAATCCGGCTCAGCTGGAAGCTATCAACAAAACTACTGAATCATCAAAGTTTTACCTGTTTTTAAAATTCTCCTAAACCTACCAGATGCCGAAGGGAGGGACAATTAACGGGTGTTTTTTTTTGTGTGAGGGTGTATTCTGTTGATATCTGCCCTAATTTCCCCCGATTCTTTCGATTTCGTCACTGTAGAGCCATCCAAAGATGATCGATTTTTGAAAAATCGCTTTGTTAAGATAGCTGTCATTTTTTTCTCCGAACTTCGATTCCCTTGAAATTTACAGGAAAGATGCTTTGATATGTCCCAAAGAAGCCCTGAAAATTTCAATTAGGGGATCGAGCTGGGATCCGACTTATGAGTTTTCAAACATCCCAAAAATTGCACGTAAAAAATACTTTTTGCAAGTAATCTCTATATATATAAATCTGTTCGCTGAAAAATAAATAAGGGAATTCTTTCAAACTATGAGTATGATTCGTATGAATACCGTAAAAGGTTACAAAAAATAAAAAATTGATAGAGTGGTAGAATTTTCAACGGAAAAATTCGACTTTTTCAAATTTTCCTTGCTCAATTAGGTCAAATCCATTGTTTAAATAAATTTCAAATGGAATCCTTAAAGTATAACTAGGAGAGTCTCAAAATGCCTTCAAATAAAAAACAAACCATTAAGATTGGACGCATACTTTTGGATCTATCACTTTCACCAGTTATGAAAATGTAATTTCAAGAAAAATCTATCCATCGGTTGATATGTAGATATTGAGAATTTTAAGAAAACACGTATCAAGAGGAGAGGAAATAAGAAAAAAAAGAAAAACTTCCGTTTTATTGAGATTTAATGTAGACATATATAGGGATAGTTCACCCCCTTAACTTGATTTGTGAGAAAAACTAAAAAATCCGTATCTACTATTTTTTAGCCCTCTTCAAAGTGCAATTGAATCCATCGAGATAGGTGCAATAGTTTTTTTGTTACAACGATTTTGTGAATTTCAACCCCTATAACTTTTTTTCTATGCAACCCCCCGATATGAAACCAGTTGCATTTTTCATCGTTTATCATTAAGTAAATTATCCATTTGGGTGCATTCGATTATCTCGAGTGGAAATAGGTGAAACCTGAAAACTACCCCTCGGAGGTCTCAACTTTAAGGGATGATTTCACCCCCTAGAAACGTTTTTCCGCCGATAAAAAAAAATACGTGTCTCTTAGATTTTGATGTAGAATAACATATTTAAATTTCATCGAAATCGAAGGGGGTCAGCGGAAAGACTTTCCTTGTTAGTTCATCAAAAAATCATCCAAAAAAATTTTTGTGAACGTTCGAGTAACGTTGTTTTCTGCTGGCGGTAGGGGTGCTACACAAGTACCTCAGTCACGTCACCATAGGGATGAATAAAACTTCAATAAGCAGTATAAGAACAATAACATGAAATAGTCAAATTAGTTATTAGAGTTCTGACTATAAAGAAATCAATGATCCATTTGACGTATGAGATATTATTTGCAAAAAGTATTTTTTACGGTGCAATTTTCGGGATGTTCGAAAATTCATAACTCGGATCCAAGCTCGATTCCCTAATTGCAATTTTCAGGGCTTCTTTGGGATATATCAAAGCATCTTTCCTGTAAATTTCAAGGCAATCGAAGTTCGGAGAAAAAAATGACAGCTATCTTAACAAAGCGATTTTTCAAAAATCGATCATCTTTGGATGGCTCTACAGTGACGAAATCGAAGGAATCGGGGGAAATTAGGGCAGATATCGACAGAATACATCCTCACAAAAAAAAAAAAAAACATCCGTTATTTGTCCCTCCCTTCGGCATCTGGTAGGTTTGGGAGAATTTTAAAAACAGGTAAAATTTTGATGATTCAGTACTTTTGTTGATAGCTTCCAGCTGAGCCGGATTTGAGTTTATCACTAATTTATATATTTTTTTTAAAGTAGGACGTTCACCGAAAAGAATGCCGCTTGAACGAAATCTCTAAGTGATATAGTGGCTGAAATACAAATTTTTGAAAATAATGAAAAAACTGACTTTTTTGAAATTTCAAAAAATTCTCCAACGGCCGGGTTTGATCGAATCGGGCTCAAATTTTCAGGATCATCTGCTTTTCTGATGTACTTTCAAGGAAAAAATCAGCATCCAAATCGCTGACCTAAGCGCGCACAATTTCGTCGAAAAGTAATGGATCTGCCCATATATATGGGGCATTCCATGCCAAATCAGCCACTTCAGAACCTTACAGTTTTTAAATTGGTTCAAATTTTTTTAGAATGTTCTATGTATTGAATGAGCCTTTCTTGATTTTTTTCAAATTTTTCCCTCGATTGCCTAACGAGATATATTTTTTCCAAAAATTCGATGATTTTTTTTTCAAAAGCTCACAACTCTTCGAAAAATGGACGGAATCGAACTTTTTTTTTTTCAAAATTTTGGTTTTTTATTGTACTTTTTGAGTGTGATAACGAAAAAATTATAGTTGAATTTTTTCTCTATTTTTATTCAGGTTGAAGAACAAAATCGACGATTTCAAGATGATTACATATTTTGATTTTTTTCAAAATATTTTCAAAAAAACTTGAACAAAATTGAAGGTTTTTAAGACCAGTTACATCGTGGGCACGCTATATCTTCGATTCGATTTCGTATTTCAAAATTTTTTTTTTCGTTTTTTCAGTAAATTAAAATCAAATTCAACAGTCACACAATCCACAATGCTGTTTTCCTAACACTAGAAATTTTCTCCCATCATTAGATTGTGAATCGCATTCGTTTTTTTTTTTTTTTTTTTTTTTTTTTACTAATTTCTTCTTGGAAATGAAAAATTCCGCCATGAATGAAAAAGTAGATCAGTACTCCATACATATTGTTCGTTTTCAATGAGAAATGAATAAATTTTTTTGGCGTTTAAACAATTTGTGCACTCTGAATACTTTTGGAAAAGAATAATCTTTCACAATCAAGGTATTCTCTCCATACTTTTCGTTGTAGTCGTACGTCGATCGACGTACCGAACCACTACGGTCGATCCATTAGTTTTGTCTCAGCAACACGGTCATTTTTTATGATATCAGAGGAACAGTAAAGAAGATTGTTGCACGAGGAGCGTCCAATTGCTGATCACTAAACAAATAATAACACCATCTGTTCTATACGAATGGGCCTGTAGACCCCTAAACCTCCCTAATATAGCGGTTAATTTTTTTCATTGGAAGACTACGGTGTTGCTGAGACAGAACTAATCAATCGATTTAAACGTACGACTACAATCAAAGGTACTGAGAGAATCCACAGTATGATCCCAATAAAGATGGTACCACCCATTATGGAAGATTATTCTTTTTAAACAGAATTCAGAGTGCACAAATTGTTAACCATCAAAAGAATAAATTTATTTCTCATTGAATAGGAACAATATGTATAGAGAACTGATTCACTCCTTCATTCATTGCGTAATTTTTCATTACTAAGAAGAAATAAGTAAAAAAAAAAAAAAAAAAAAAAAAACGAATGCGATTCACAATCTAATGATGAGAGAAAATTTCTAGTGTTAGGAAAATAGCATTGTGGATTGTGTGACTGTTGAATTTGATTTTAATTTACTGAAAAAACGAAAAAAAAAATTTTGAAATACGAAATCGAATCGAAGATATAGCGTGCCCACGATGTAACTGGTCTTAAAAATCTTCAATTTGGTCCAAGTTTTTTTGAAAATTTTTGGAAAAAAATGAAAATATGTAATCATCTTGAAATCGTCGATTTTGTTCTTCAACCTGAATAAAAATAGAGAAAAAATTCAACTATAATTTTTTCGTTATCACACTCAAAAAGTACAATAAAAAACCAAAATTTTGAAAAAAAAAAGTTCGATTCCGTCCATTTTTCGAAGAGTTGTGAGCTTTTGAAAAAAAAATCATCGAATTTTTGGAAAAAATATATCTCGTTAGGCAATCAAGGGAAAAATTTGAAAAAAATCAAGAAAGTCTCATTCAATACATAGAACATTATAAAAAAATTTGAGCCAATTCAAAAACTGTGAGGTTCTGAAGTGGCTGATTTGGCATGGAATGCCCCATATATATATATATATATATATATATATATATCGGGCATAATAAACCTGTTAATTGATCCGGAATAAGAGTTCCGTGTGAACGTAGTAGTCATTGCTCTTTCTGCAGCTGTCACGAGACAGTGGCTTTCATGAAAATGGGTTATAGCTGGCATCAAGAGACCTTAGATGGTGTTGTATACAGACACGTCAAATCTTTTATGTGTTAGTTGATTTTTGCATAATCTTGAGCCCGTGCAAAGTTTTTTCTCAGCAATAACGCGACCGATCATGCTGATTTTGGACGCAATCGAAAGAGAATTTCTTAATTAGCTAAAAGTTCAATTTTTAAGTTTCTCAATTGCTTCTGAGCTTCGTAATTCAATAAAATGACATGCCGATTTTACCCCCACCACCGCGAATCGGTTTACTCAGAGAAAGTATAGTCTCGGCGAGCTCGGGCCTCGGGCCAGCAGACGACAGGGCTGTCAATGTACTTGTCCCGAGACTCCACCGAGCCTCTTGAAACGTCAGTTCTGTTTTGTTTTTCTTTATTTTTTTGTCGCGCGTCGGTATTCTTGAAAATCCATCTGCTACGTTATCTGCCGATCGCACATATTCTACGCGGAATCTAAATGCAGACAAGAAAATAGCGTATCTTTGCAGTCTCCGCGCTGCCATGATCGGGATTCCTTTTTTTGGTCCTAATATTCGAACTAGTGGTTGGTTGTCTGTTCTGAGGATGAATTCACGTCCGTATAAATAATCGTAATACTTTTGTACTCCGAAAACGATTGCCCTTGCTTCTTTATCTATCGGTGCATATTTTTTTTCGCTTGCTTGTAATGTCTGATGCGAACGCGATCGGTCGATCCCCGTTTGGTGTTGGGTGCGATAATACTGCTGATAAACCATAATCAGAGGCATCGCATGTCAAGATAAGTTCTTTTTCCGGATCGTAATTTATTAATACTTTCGCTGATTTTAAATCTTCTTTGGCTTGTTCGAAAGCTTTTTGGCAATTTTCTGTCCATTCGAATCGATTTTTCCGCAGGCAAGCATGTAACGGGTGCAGTTTCGTACTTTGGTCTTCGACGAATTTTCCGTAATGATTTATGGTTCCCAAAAACGCTTGTAGTTCTTTAATATTCTTCGGCTACGGAGCCCGATCGATCGCTTCTACCCTATCTATTAGTACATGTACGCCGTCTGCGTCGATTTCGACTCCTAAGTAACGAATCTTTCTTTCCAGCAAGCGACATTTTTCTTTTTTTAATTTGAGTCCGCATTCGTCGAGTACATTGAATACTTTTCCCGTCGTTTTTAAATTGTCTTCATCGTCGACTCCTTTGATTACGATATCATCAAGGAAAACATAGACATTTGGTATGCCGGATAAAATCTGTTCCATCTGTTTCTGAAAGAATCCTGGTGCCGAAGCGATTCCGTATGGCAATTTATTCGGTTCGAACAACCCTTTGTGTGTGCTGATCGTGAGGTACTTTTTTGACGCTTCGCTAACCGGGACTTGTGCATACGCTTCTTTCAGATCGATTTTGGAAAAGACTTTACCCCCTTGTAAGCCTGCTATTAAATGGTCTATACGGGGTAACGGGTGTTTATCTATGATTAGATAGGGGTTTAGCGTTACTTTGTAATCCCCACATATCCGTATTTCTCCGTTCTTTTTCATGACTGGAACTATTGGCGTTCCCCACTCACAAACTTCTACCGGCGAGAGTATTCCCTCGCTTACTAGTCTGTCTAATTCTTTATCCTGTAGTGCAAAAGGCAGGACTCGTGCCTTATGATACTTTGGCACGACTTTATCTTTTGTATGAATTTTAAATTTCGTTTTGCTATACGTGCCAATTCCTTCTGAGATCAGATTCGGATATTTCCTGAAAAAAACTTTCTAACTGACAAGTTAGACGACTTGTCCAACTGACGAGAAGAAACTTGTCTAACTGACAAGAAGACGACAGGCCCGTGCGCGCCCCCGTTCTTCTACTTGCTTTATTTCGACCGTTGCTTTTTCTTTCTCGTTGATATAAGTTCGTGCCTGCACTACTCCTAGTGGCCATAATCCTAGCGCGTGCAACCACTCTCGACCTATCAGTGGCTTTCCACTTGTCCTGGCTACGTACAGATTCCCAGTCGCGGTAACGTCTCCGGACTTGAACAATACACCCTTCAACATGCCTATTAACGGGCAAATTCCCCCCCCCCCCCCCCGCCCGTAATAATTTAATGTTACATCGGCCGGCTCTAAGGGTGTTTTTTCGAACCAACGCTCCCTTACTTTATCGCTTATCAGAGATACTGTCGCCCCCCCGTCGATTTCCATTCTCAAATTATTCCCTTCTTCCTTTAACTCGAGGTATTGCGGCTTAATCTTTACGGCATTTACATCGGCTTTTTTAATCGCGAGTGACAACACATAACGGTCTGAGTCTGAGTTGTTATCGCTTTCGTCTGTCTCGGAGTCTTTTTCACGGATGCCAGCAGTCTCTAAACTTGTGTCCTATTTTTCCGCAGCATGTACAGTCTTCCTCCGTCGATGGTCCCGGCGTTGGTCTTCGCTGTTGTTGTGAGTTTGCCGCTGTCCCTCTCCCTCTCGTTTCTCTTCTACCTCCTCTTCGGTTTGTATTGTTTCGATGATGTGTGTTCGAGCTCTCCAATTTGTTTACTTCGCTCGTGATTTCACTTGGCTCTATCTCCTCTGCGTCCGCGTGTGTTTTCATTTTGTCGGCGCTCCTATTCGCCGCCTCGTACGCGGTGGCTATTGTTGTCGGTTGGGCCAGCGTTAAATTTTGTTCTCTGAATAGCGCGACTTTTATTTCACGGTTGCGTATCCCATTTAGGAATTGATCTTTCACTGCATCATCTACGTTTGCAAAATTACAGTCTCGCGATAATTCTTGGAGTGCCGCTATATATTGTACTATGGTTTCTTTTTCAAGTTATACACGTCTCACAGCACCTGTACACTTTGTTTTTGGCTTGAAATATAACGCCATTTTGTCCACGATGGTCTTCATGTCCGTTTCCGCCGGTTTGACCGGTGCACACACTTTTCTGATCACCGCATACGTATCCGCGCTCACTTAATTTTGTTAGCAAAATTGCTCTCTTTTTCACTTCATCCGTAATCTCGTTGGCCATGAAGTATAATTCAATCCGCTCTACGAATTGTTCCCAATCGTCTACTCCCAGTTTAAAGTACAGTTGGCTTCGATATTCCATTTTTGGTTTTTGTTCTCTCGTTTGTTTCGTCGATATTCCGACTTCTGTTCTTACTCCTTCTTTTGTTCCTTGAGTTGCTCCGCTTGCGTGTGCTGCTCTTATTGCTTCACGTAACTTCCCACGCAATGTATCGAGGTTTTCCTCTTCGTCCCACTCGATTTCCCTTCTATCTAGTTCTTCCCGTATTTGGGCCTTTGCACGGTCTTACATACAGGTCTGGAAACTCCCGTAGTGGGGGTAGTTCGCTTATTGATGCCAGACGTGTAATTCATATTTTGTCCTCTGTGATCGCTGCGATCTAAACTCCGGCGCGATGACGATGGGTGGGGGAAGTGAGATAGAGACAGCGCTAGCTTTTCAATCTCTAATTTATATCACTCGTATTTAATATTATTGTCGACTGGTATAACACGCAGTAAAACGGAAATTATCATTTTACAATAGAAGAAGGGTTGTGTTTTGTATCAAATAAACCGTAAACCTCTGACCCCAACTCTCTGATCCCAAGCGGATGCGAAACACATGAGAGATTTTGAGTAGATATCAAGGATATGTCGATTTCGGCTCAGTGGCGAAGGTCCTAGCGTGATACCAAGATATTTTGGGTTCGAATCCCCATGTCTTTCTTTTTTTTTTATTATATAAATACAGCCGCTAAGTATATTAGTTGCAACTGCCATTAATAATAAATAGGTAAGTATATTTCTTATTTAAATAATAAAAACAAATATTTTAGTAAACTCGTAGTTTTTTATTTTCCTTTAGCAGAGGTTCGAGGTTTTTTAAATTGAAATAATTAGAAGGAATAAAATGTGGAAAAATGACATCTTCGCATTATCGGCTTTGCGGCCGGTATTGCAATAAGGAACCACGCACCATCTTGGCATTTTTGCCAATTTTTCAAAAATCTTTTCTTTTTTTTAATTTAATAATATAATTTTGAGCACAACCGGAACACAACACAAAACGTATGACAGCACAATATTCCGACACGGGGGTTTTGAGGTTGGGTTTGAGAATGCACAGTAGGCGGATAGATCGGAGAGACGACTAGTGACGGAATTAAAAACTACTCCAGTGCTTCCATAAGCGTCCTACCCCCACCACTTGATTTTGGCCGAGTTTCCAGACCTGTATGTAAGACCGTGGGCCTTTGACAACTCTTGAATCCAGCTCGTTATTGGTTCATCTTTTGCCTTGTCCTCCATTGGCCTTTAGCAACGACTATTTTATCCTCGTCGCCAATTGTTCTATACGGTAATAACTGAACACGGGTATTCGGTAATTACGTTTATTATATCGACTTCTTACAACTCGGTTTACAACTGGCGGTGTGTGTGCCGACGAACGCTCGCTGGGCTCCGTTGCCCCCACTCCGGCACGCATCTCTCTTTCTCACTCCTACATTCTCGCTCTCATTATCTAACGCTTTTCTCTCAATACTTTCATACACTCCACTTCACCTTTTGAAGTGAAAGTAGCTTCGTCTGAAAAAACTAAATTGCACAAAAAAATAGATTTCTATCGATTCTGTCCATCATCGTTTCACAAAAGTCAATCGGACAATCAGGATCATCTTCATAAAGCTCCTGTACGATATTGTAAGGATGGAATTTGATGGTTTTCAAAACTCTTCGTACTGTTTACTTTCGTAATGTTGATAGAAAAAATAATACAGTTCGGAAATTCAACTATGTCACCAACCAAATTGCAGAAATTAGCGTAATGTATAGATGCATGATCACGAACTCGCCAAGTACTTCGTTCAGAATTTTTTTACAATCTAATTTTTTTACGTTTGCAATTTGGTTGGTGACATAGTTGAATTTCCGAACTTTATTATTTTTTCTATCAACATCAAACCGTATTTGAAAATTTATTGAAACGCAGTAAAGCTTCCCGTATTTGGCTACGTATATTTCAACAGATCTTGACTTATTTTGTAACTTTTTGTGTATTCTTCTAAGCGGTGTTTTAGATTTTTTTTAATATCATAGGGAAACAAGGGACCACCAATGTACTTGTCCACGTTTTTTTCCCCGTGAGGGGATTTTTGTGTTTGATCGCTTCTCTTTTCTAAAATTTTTTAATATTTCGGTTCATATAAACTTCTATGGAGACTGTATATAATTACAATCCGCACTTTTAGCTTGTGAATATAACACATAACTGTTGATTTTATTTTACATTTTTATATTTTGTGGATGAATATGTTCACTGCGAGATTTGATTACTCAGGATGACGAAAAAAATGCTTACCAGTCTGTTCAAAATTTTATTCTGAGATCATTTTTTTTCACAATTTATCCAATTTACTCGCTAATCTCGCACTTTATCATTACACAACTTCACTCAGAATCTCCGTTGGATATTTTTATTAAATCCATTAATCGAAATTTTTTGGACGTCCTGCACTTGATTATGTCAAAACTCCGTTAATAACCGTTTCATTGTGTAGACGTCATACACTACGCTTACACGACACTCTTATTCCGATTTGGTTATAATGGGGTGTATATACAATATACATATTGAAACGAAACACTCACTTTCGACCGAATAACTATCCCGAACGCGAGCGAGTACGACGCGACGGCGCGATCGCCGACATTTTTCGCCCGACAACAACAATGACGCGCGCGTTCGTCCCGGCGGCGGCCATCTTGGGCATCGGCAACGAAAAGCCGAGACTACCGACGCGAGCATTACCGACGCCGCCAAGCGTCGAAAAAATCAAATAAATTATTCTTTTCATTTTTCTTATTTCTTTCGATTAAAATATCTTTCATTAACGCAATTAGGCTTAAAATTTCGGAAAAAAATCAAAGAATCGAAACAAAATAAGCGCGACTTATAATTTTATTGAAAATTTAAATAACTTTGAATAAATAAAATGCGTATTACGGCGCATGCGCGATGACCGATTCGAGAAGGAAACTCGTAATAATTTTATTGTTTTTATTATTGTTTAATTGTTTATTAATGCGAAAAATACTTCAATAATTGATAAAATAATAATAATTGGAGATTATTGACATGAAAATTGTAACAAATAAAGCTGAAAAACATAAAAAACGGATTTTCGCGCATCCAAGGAGGCGAGAGTGGGGGTAGCGGCGAGCGAATGTGAGAGCGTGAATGAGTAGTGGGGAGCGTGCAGAGCGAATGAAAAAATAGAACATGCGCAGTATAGGGTTCGAGATTAAAATTAAGCGGCGCATAGAAAGCGAGGGAAAAGTGGGGTATAAAAGTCGCTGCGCGACCGCTCTTGGGGGGCAGTTCCTCTGACTTCTCAGACTGACTCGGACCTACTAAGAGCTTTAGACTCTCTCTCCCTAGTTCTGGCAAAACATAAAAACCTTTCTTCCTAATTCCTTTGATTCCTGGGGTATCGGAGCGATCCGGCGACGCTTCAATCCCATAGCCCAGGGTCACACCTATTCTTCCTTTTCCGAAATTTTTGATGCACGGGGTATCGGAGCGATCCGGCGACGCTTCAATCCCATAGCCCGTGGTCATAAATTTACCTAACCTAGCAGATGCCCAGGGTATCGGAGCGATTCGGTGACGTTTCAATCCCATAGCCTGTGGTCTGCATCCTTACCTGTGTGGCGGAGGGGTATCGGCGACATTCGGCGACGTTTAGAGCCCATAGCCTGACTCACGCTTTCCTTATATTTTTTTTTTACCTCTTTTCTTATGCTTGCCAGAAACAGGGAAGAATTATTTTGTTGATTAAATTAAATATTTTTATTAAATTCAAGTTTGATTAAGATTATCCGAGTTAGTCAAAAGTCTTATTTATTATTGAAATTATTAATCCAAGAGGCTGCGGTAAGAGTTAAGTTTATATCGAATCAATTAAAAAAAAAAAATTATTAATAATCATCAATTTTGTAAGAAAATTTCACTCTTGGATTAACAAAGAAAATTTTTTATTAAAAACTGAGAGGAAATAAAAACAGAAATATTATCTCAATAATCCAAAAGGCAGCGGTAAGATTTTTACTTATAAAAATTACAAAATTATCCAAATTATTATTATATCGAATCAAAATCACTTTTGGATTATTGATCTAAGTTAGATAAGCAAACAACACAGAAAAAAAGCAGTAAAAGCGAGACATTCCAGGACATTTTTATTTTCAGATTAGAAACATTTTTCGATTTCTTATTCTAAAGCGTGCGGAAATAATAAACGCGACTAAAAATTAAAATAAAGCGTGCGGAAATAATAAATGCGAAACATAGAAGGAATAAACAAAAATAATTTATTGTCGAGCGAATAAAAATTTCAATTTTGTCGAGACGAAAAATCCTTGATTTTTCATACAGTAACCGCACTGTTTTATTGTTTTATACGAGTTTCCTTGCTCGTTTGAGACTATTAAACATCGCGAACAGATAAAAATAAAAATAAAAATAAAAATCTTTTGAATCCATATTTCGGGACGCGACGCGAAACGCGAAATACTCAGACAAACTCTTGTAAATTTTAATTAATTTGAATAAAATCTCTTGTCATTTATTTTTCAAAATACACATCCGTCTCTCTCACGCTTCTTTCATACCCGCTCCTAATTTTTTTTAGAAGCTCGAACCGACGCGTAGCGGCTTATATCGGTCGGTAAAAGCGTATCGTTACAATATATATCGGGCATAATAAACCCGATTAATTAATCCGGAATAAGTGTTCCGTGTGAACGTAGTAGTCATTGCTCTCTCTCTTTCTTTCTCTCTCTGCAGCTGTCACTGGAGACTGGCTTTGATGAAAATGGGTCTTGAGGCGGGCGTTGAGGCCTATCATGGTGTTGTATACAGACACGTCAAATTCTTGAATGTGTTGGTAACTTTATTGTACGTAACAAATATTGTACGTTAAATCTTATTATATTGGGAATTCGTAACTACTAGCTGATCAAGGTCCATATTTTTTATTTGATTGTTCGAAAATTGTGATGAAAATTAGTTTGAGGTACCCAAATATTCAACTATTGGGTCAGAATAAGTGTTTTTTCGGCATTATTTGAATTTTTTCAACGTTATTAGCCGATTAACACCCAGAAAAAATCGTACTCCCACTACGGGCGGTAGCTTAAAGTGTTTGGCATATAATCAGCGATTTTCAGGAATTTTTTCAGATTTTTAAAATGGGGCTTTTTTTGGATTTTTTTTTTTTTTAAATGAATCTTCAGAAAAATCTGAAAAAATTCCAGGGTGTCTTCCAGACTTCATATAATCATATAAAAAATAATTAACCAAATCGGCGAGGGGCAGGGAAAAAGTCCGCCGGTTTGACGTGGAATACCTCATATATATTAAACAGACATATTAACGGTACGACAAAATGACGAATAATAATTATATGCCGGAATACTCGTTTTCAATTTCGATGTTTGAAGGTAAGTGTCCGCAGGATCACTTGAATATTTTGATCAGGAGGGGAGAATCCCTTCTCCTTCTTTCCAATCTACGTGGATCGCCACCACACACACACACACTCATTCAAACACATACACCGCGCACGCACTAGCGGTACGCTACATCAATAACGATTCGAGCCTACTAACCTCTTGTTTCGACTAATCAGTTTTAAAGTTTTTTAGAAATATGCGATTAATGTAAATAGAACTTGACATCTGACAAAAACTATATCTAAAACTTGGGACTGATACGAATTATTAAGCAAGCAAATCATGAAAAATGAGGCGAATGAACAAACGACCTCATCTTACCGGACCATCTAAGCCCCACAACAATTTCAAATGAATGAATTTTCTCACTACAAATTGAATAAGCGCTAACGAAGCGCTATTGAATAAGACACGTTCACAGATCCCAGTAAACATAACCATACAAGTATTGTATATAATCACAACGTTAAAGCAAACCGATGTAACAATAAAAACAATATGAACATATAAAAACTGTAACCTACGATGCAGAACATCGTTTTCATAAGAAGGGAAGTGTCACAGCAGTATCACCCTATATATATCCATCCAAACCCTTTCACACGTTCACATCTGAAACCTAACATCCGCTCCATTTTTTATCAACACTTTCCCAGGCCAAACCCCTAGCCCAGTATCCTAATCATCTTCCTCAGCAGACGCCACACGCTTCACGCGTGCTCTCAGTTCCAACATCGCTACGCGAAGCAATACTGATCAGCCCCAGAACATTTGGCCCTACTTGCAACTGTCCCGACGAGCATCCCTGATCTCGTCAGTTCATCTCCATCTCCCGAACCATTAACCCGTGCACTCTCTTTCATTGTTACTGAATCACTCTCAATAAAACTCAGTCCATCTTTAATCCGTTTGGCATTCTTTTATTATAAAAAAAAACCCTTTTCGGCTCAACTCTGAAAGTTGAACAACCCATCAGCGAGAAGCGCGTAACCAGGTGATAACCTTCTATAAGGAAGGTTGAACAACCCACCAACGACGAGTGCGCCAGCAGTTGATAACCGTCTAATCGAAGAGTTGATCAACCATCTATCGAGCAAGCTTGTGGTCAATTAAGAATCGGCTAAGCGGAGGGTTGATCAACCACTGAGCTGGCTTGTGGAAGGGTTATACAACTCTCTTTTGGAAGTGACGGCGAGTTGTACAACCCTCTAAATCTGGGATTGTTATTTGTCCATAGCTAACCCGTCGGGTTGAGAAGCTTCCGATCAAAGGGTTGAGAAGCCGTCAGAGAATGGAATGTATGGGATGAAAGGTAAGGACGGATGAAAGGCTAATCGAACGTACGAGCAAATGGATGAATGGGATATACGACTGTGTGCATGGATGGATAGGAGATGCTACAGAGGGATGGGAAGTGCGGATTAAGGAGGGTGGGTCACGAGTTTGCGGGGCAGGCGGTGAGAGGGAAACGGGTATGCTTATGCACGCTAGTCCAAGCTGATTACCAACTGCTGAGATCTAAATTTTTTGAGTTGTAAACGTCAATTTTCTGCATAGTACATCGATAAAATATATATATATATATATTCTATAATAATGTAGTTATATGAGATGAATTACATTGCAAAATATTTAAAAAAATCAATTGTAAACATGTTTTTATTTGTTGTATCACTTGTTGAAACGCGGCAACGTCAAATTTCATTTTCTGATGTTGCCAGCACTGTCTGTATCAGCTGTGTGCTGTGTATCTTCTACATATACGCGAGAAATTGAGAGAAAATGTCGAAGTTTCGGTGGCGTGCTCACTCGTACTCTGGCTCTCACATGCACACACTACACATTCAAATTCCCGTGCGGCGTTACCACATTTCTTACGATATGAAAATTTGAGCATCAAGTTTCGAATTTTATAGAGAGTTTTAATTGATTTCTCAATAACTACGAATTTTGCACAAGTCTTTTGTTATTATTCTTGAACATAATATTTTTTTTCAGCCCATTCTTATTATTTTTATTTCGTGATCCAGCCTCCTTAAATGAGTCAATATTTTAATTTGCTCGGTCTTTGTGTAGGTTGATGTGTGCGTGTGTGCGTACATTTATGTTTACAGCCTTGTGCAAAAGTATTAGGGAACTTACGGCTGTTTGACCCACACAAAAATTTAAATATCTCGGTAGAAAAAATCGTAACTGAAACTAGTTCAATGTTTTTTTTCTAAATTCCATAGATGTGTTACATCCCACCCAAACAAAAACGGGAAAAAGAGAAACCAAATAAGTAGAAGCTTAGTAGGTGCAGAATCCTTGGCACACATGCAACGTTCATACAAAAGAATAATAAAAAGGAAAGTCAATAGAGTAAAGTCAAATAAGGGACACTGGACCCAGATGTAATGACCATTTGAAAATCGTAAAATGAATGAAAAATAGTTGAGAATTATCATAAACGTTCAATGCAAGGACAATCCACCCAAGTTGGGGAAAGCCACGTCCCAGCATACGTGACTTTCACCCCGTTGTCCATACCCCGCTTATATTAATAATCCACAAATATCGACATCATCGAGCACCAACTCCTTATTTCCCCTCAACATTGAGCGCAAGAGGAGAGCCGACGCCAGCCGGATCATCATCGAAATCGACTACCTAACAAAACCCAGCTAGAACTGGGTCATATGAATACATCCCCCGACTTTTTAAACTTCAAGACAATCGTCGTGGAGCGCAGGACATCTTTCCCACTTCAGTGAAAGAAGCAGCAACACACCCTACCTTACCACTCAGCCTATGCCAATAAACGAATGATAGCGAGAAGATCCGCTCCCACCAAATTCATCAGCGGACAGTGGTCAAAAACCACACACATGACCACCCTGTTTTACGACAAAACAACGAATGGAAAAGGAAACCCCTTTTTTTTTCTCACCACAGCTCATTGGAGGAAATTGACAAGGTAGTTCATCCTTATAAAAATTTCAAAATCGCAAAAATCCCCTCACGGGGAAAATACCGTGGACAAGTACATTGGTGGTCCCTTGTTTTCCTATGATATTAAAAAACATCCAAAACGCCGCTTAGAAGAATACAAAAAAAGTTACAAAATAAGTTAAGATCTGTTGAAATATACGTGGCCAAATACGGGAAGCTTTACTGCGTTTCAATAAATTTTCAAATACGGTTTGATGTTGATGGAAAAAATAATAAAGTTCGGATATTCAACTATGTCACCAACCAAATTGCAAACGTAAAAAAATTAGATTGTAAAAAAATTCTGAACGAAGTACTTGGCGAGGATTTTTCCATGAAATTAGCGTAGTGTATAGATCATGATCACGAACTCGCCAAGTACTTCGTTCAGAATTTTTTTACAATCTAATTTTTTTACGTTTGCAATTTGGTTGGTGACATAGTTGAATATCCGAACTTTATTATTTTTTCCATCAACATCAAACCGTATTTGAAATTTTATTGAAACGCAGTAAAGCTTCCCGTATTTGGCCACGTATATTTCAACAGATCTTAACTCTGCTCCTGGTCTTAGAAAAATCGCGAGTTTCCACCGTTGGACTTAGTAAAAACGCGAAGTTCCGCATCAGTAAACTACTGTGTCACACCTCAGTCATTTTTGGACTTAGCCACATTTTAACACTCGACCACGGTTCCATGCCCAGTCTTCGAACATATTTAATTGTCTATTTACTCGGTTTCGTGATCCAAAAGATCTACATTACAATTAATTGTGTGGTAAAAATAAAGTATTGGTGTACCACTAATTATAATCATCGCTATTGTAACTACGGCGAGTGGATTAAGCCAATAATCCAGCAGCAAAAGAGATAAATCGACATGAGTAACTAACTTTAATTTTAAAATATCCTAAACGTCAACCCTTCGCTTGTCAAAACGGCTTTACGGACGATCCCCTCTCGATCATTTTACCCATATCGAAAGCCGAGGCTCCCGTCCCTGGGTAAAGGACTTGATTGTCTTGATCCGAAAGAGGAGTCAAATCCGTGTTGCGTTTTCTCCAATTTCGATAAGCTCCCGGGGACGTAACAGATGTTGAGCGAGACAGTTTATATTTTTACGGAACTCTTTTTATAATTATGACTGTAATTTTAGTGTTCAAGCATACCGACAGAAAAATTATCATAAGTGTGATGAGGCCGAAGGTATTAATTAAAGGTGAAGACAAAGGGTTAAAAGAATATTTGGTTTATTAAACTATTGATTTGGAGAGAGTGCAAGATGATGGTTCGGAAGATGGAGATGAACTGGCGTGGTAAGGACGCTCATCGGGACGGAAGAAAGTAGGGCTCATTGTTCTTGGATTAGCGGTGTATTACTCCGCGGGTGATAGGAGGCCGAGGCACGCGTGCGGCGGCCGTCGAAGGACGTGAGATGTTTAGAGTAACGCTGACTCGGGAGCGATAAGTGGTTGAAGAGGTGTTGAGTCTGGAGTTTGGTATGGGAAAGAGTTGGTACAAAGTTAGAGCGGATGTAGGGTTTCAGGTGTCAGCGTGAGAAGAAGGTATTAGGGGTATGGGACTGTTACACTCCCCCTCTTACAAAAACGATGCTCCGCATCGTAGGTTACAACTTCTTTGATTCTAATTGTGACTCTATACAAAGTACTGTTTGTGTTGATTCGGTTGTGTAAGGCTTATTGGGTCGGCGGTGTGAGCCTGGCTTGTTTGGTATTTAGTTGAAATTTTGGTGGTGTCCTTGTTCGAGCGGTCCGTCGTATTGGGTCTGAGAAAAGGACCAGTGTTTCCTCGTTTCTTTGCTTGTGGTCTTTATCATCTCCTTTTTTTTTTTTTTTTTTTTTTTTTTTTTTTTTTTTTTTTGCCGTGTTGGTAATTTTGTTTAGTGGTATTGGTAATTGATTCCATAGGTAAGGCCTGAAACAGATTCTAAGTTTTATTAGTTTGGTGTTAGTGTGGTTGGTTGGGTTATTCGGACGGGTGGGTTTTATGGGGTTAAATAAACCGTAAGAAAGTTTCTGTCCTGTTTGCTGTTAATTCGGTTACACATTTTGTTGATTTGCCTCCTTTGGTATTTTTCGTTCTTTTTCTTTTGTACTCTTATTATCTTGTCCTGCGTCGGTTATACGAGCTCGTCTGTATTTACTCGTGTTTTGGTTCTGTCTGGTATAACGTTTCGTTGTTATGCTAGAACATTCTAATTTTTTATTAGTTTTGTTTTGGTTAGTAGGGGTGGACCGTTATTGGTGATGGGGGTGGAACTGGCTTAAGGTTTTTTTTTTTTTTTTTTTTTTTTTTTTTTTTTTTTTTTTTTTTTTTTTCATGAGGTCGAAGTACTTTAGATTGAGAAAAAAAATGATTGCGTTTATTCAGTACTCTTAATTGGAATAATGTATGTGCGATATAATAATGGGTATATATATATAGTTAGCACGAGGTGCAATTAGTGGAAAGCTTAGTGCGGGAAAAAAAAAAGAATGCCCCCTTAATGTGTAGGGTATAGTAAAATACAATGTTCCTTATGCATAAAGTATAATAGAATAGTGAGATATAATGTCTGATATCGTAGAGTATGATAAAATGATAAAAAAAAAATATAATCGTAAGAAAATATAATGTCCGTAACATATGATAAAGAAGTTGAGAGAAAACTGGGTGAATGAGGATGGGTTCTTGTGTTCCCTGGGTTTTTCCCTTTTTTTTTTTTTTTTTTTTTTTTAGAAGAATCTTTGGCGTCTGGCGAACTTGGCTCTTTTATCGTTGCAGATTTCGTTTATTTTATTTTGTACTTGGGGTAGTTCGTGGGCGCTCAGCGTGTCTATCCAGTCTTTTACTGTTTCCAGCTCGGATGCTGTGTCGTCACTTATTGTTGTGTTTGTTATTTCGTCCAGTTTGGGTATTTTCTGTGGCGGTTGGTCCTCTCCTTCGCTGTTGTTCCTTGGTCTTTTTAAGTTGATAATATTCCGGGCGTCCCATGCTGTCGTTGGGGTTTTCGGGGCGTCTTCTAGTGGTGGTGTTCTGGGACGTAAGGTCATAAGGAGTTTATCTATTGCTGTTTCGGTGGTTAGTGGTGTTTTTGTGCTGCTGTTGTCACTCTCGTCATCGTCATTATCTTTTTCTTCGTTGTCGTCGTCTTTTTTGTCATCGTCATTGTCTTGTCTTCTTCGTCATCTGGTTCTCCGTCATCCTTTTTCTCGTTGTCTTCTTCGTCCGAGTCTCCAAATGCCCAGGGGAATATACCTTTTCGGTACCAATAGCTCACGCAGTGGTCCATGTGTGCCAACATTCTGCCGGCGGGAAACGCTCCTTTACACATGCAGCATTGTCTGACTGCTTTCAGGTCTTTTATTAATGATTTAGTCTTGTATTTTGCTGCACATTGGCTGACGTGGTTGATTAGTCGCGCGTGGTGAGTGTTGGTGGCGCAGACTGGGCATGGGATTACTTTAAGTGGTTGTGGCTCCATTTTGTTGTCTGTGCGCGTCTTCGAGTCTCTGTCTTTTGTTTTATCTATAGTGCAAGGGTGATATGTGCTGTGTTAGTGTGCAGGTGCAGTACAGGGTGCAGTGGTGTTATGATATAAGTAGCAATTTGAGAGGCTCTCGAGATACCCAAGCGAGGTGCCCTTATGGTAGAGCATTTCGGTGGAAGGTTATCGCGTGCAATGGTCTATTTTCTATCTCTAGTGTATTTTGAGCTGTATTGGTTCTCTCCTGCCTACTATGGACCGGGCAAACCGTTTCAACAATCTGTATTGGTTCTCTTTGATGTTGGATTTGTTGTAGTTCATTAGTTTCGGTAAGTGGTTTCCGTTTGGGTTTTCTGCAAATCCCCAAACATGACAATATTTTGCGTATTTGCGACAATTTCCCGAACATGGAGAATCTCCAACCAACTGCAAGAATTGTTAATATTGTACCGATAGAAATGCCGAAGTATTTTAATGCTGATTCTAAGGTTGATAGTCTGTTGTGTATCTGGTGTGTTTTTGTTATTTCGCGGGCTTTTGCGATTACGGTTTTTAAGGCTATTTCATTTCTTGTTAGGTCATTATGAACATTGTTTAAATCGGTAAGTTTTGAATTTAATTCGGTGCTCACTAGTATTTCTGTAATGTTCAAGTTTTCTAGTGTGTCAACTGATTTTTTGATCATTTCTGTTATGTTCAGGGTTAGGCTGTGCGAAAAGTTGACTCGGAGTATTGTGTTTATTTCGGTTGAGGGGATGAGTCTTGTTGTTTGTGTTTTTGCTTGACATGATGGTTTGACTTGTAATATGCCTGAGTTTTTTATTATTTTAATGTCATAACTATCGTTATCGCAATTAATATAGAGGTTTTCGGGTTGTGGTGCTGCGAACAGCCATGCATTGGTACCTTGAATTTTCATCCAGTATGTCTGTCTAAGTATTTTCAATCGAATATCGCAATTTTCGAGGTTTTTGAATAGTGGGTTAGTAAGTAATTGAACTTCGCATTCTGCTTGATCATTAACGCGTTGTACTGGGTTGATTCCTTTGCAAATGTAACGTGATGATATTAGTTTACATCTTGTTAGGTCGGAGAGACTGAGATAATTCTCGAAGTCTGTTGAGATTGCTGTGAATTGGGTGGATGGTTTAATAAATCCGAAACGTGTTTCTTGTAAGGATTGACGATTTGGTGCTGAAATGTGTCGGTATAACTTATAGGCGGTTGGATCAAGTAGTGGAATTTTTATTGTGAATATTAATTTATCGTTGTTCTGGAACACGATAAGTTCCGACATTGCCATTAGTTGGGGTATATATTCGAGTTGTAACGGGATTGGGAATTGTATGTTAGGTGAGGATTTGCTGATGTTTTCCGCGCTACGCAGCCATGTTTCGAGTGACATTAAACGAGGGTGGACTTGTCCACCTTTCGCGAAGAGAATAGCGTTGGTTAGTGTCTCTGTATCAATTTCTAATTCTAACAGATCTTCTTCGATAAGAGCTACGATTCGCATTGCGTTTTGATTATATTTGATTGCATATATTTCTTTGCGTGTGTTAGCTAGTGCCATGTTTACTTGCAGTGTCAAACTTCCTACTTCTTCTGTTATTTTTCTTATGTGTTTCTGTGTTATGTCGAATCCTGATTTTATTATATGTGTTTGGTTGTATATTATTTCTGATAAGTCAATTGAATTATTTGCAAGTTTTTCGATTTGGGATGCTATTCTTTTTGCGTCTTCGTTGTCCATGGTGCCGTAAACAAATTTAAATGTTTTGCCTATGAAATTAAATAGTCCTCGTTTTTCTCGCTGTTGTGTGAGTTTTTCTGATGGTGGCAATAGTTCTCTGAGGATTGATTCAGCGCCTTCAATGGTGTTCAAACGGGTTTGGATTGTTCTTAACTGTGCTTTCATGAGGCATGATGGTCCCAAGATGTTGCAGTACTTATACATGCTTTGTAGGTTTTCTTCTATTTGCTGTTTCCTGAGTAGTAATCCGTGTGTGTTGATGTATGTTACGAGATTCCAAGACGAGTGGTACGTTTGAAGGGTACCGAGTTGTTGGGAATACAGTCCGGGATTTTCCGAAAACATCGTTATTGTTATGGGATCGTCGTTGTCTGCGACAATGGCGTGACATCTGCAACATATGCCAATTTTATTTTGTCAACGTGTACCATTTTTGTTCGATTGTTGTCTATTTGTAGTTTTATATTATTGTTATCTGTGATCTCTAAAATTTTGAATGGGCCGGTGTAGTTGCTATCGAGTTTTCCCTTCTTGGGTTCTTTGATTAGAAATACTAGTTGTCCTATTTTGTATTGCGGCGTTTTTGTTCGTCTGTCGTAATAGCGTTTCGTGCGTTCCTTTATTTTTAATTGTTTCCGTAAGGCCATTTGTTGAACATTCTTCATGTGGTTACTTAAGGATGCGATATAGTCGTCGAAGGTAATAAGTTTCTCGGGTGGTGGAAATTCTGATGGTAGTGTTGCTGTATGTCCAAAAACTAGTTCGTAAGGGGTAAATCCTGTTCCCTCGTGGATGCTTGTGTTGTGTGATAATGTTGCGAATGATATGAGTTCCTCCCAATCGTGATCATCATTCCTGTAGTGTTTGATGTATTCGATTAGTGAGTGGTGGCTTCTTTCCAGTACACCATTTGATTGCGGATGGTATGCCGACGTTTTGTAATGTCGGATTTTGAACAGTTCTGCGAATGATTTGAAGACTTCCGACATGAAGTTCGTGCCTTGATCCGACAGAATTGCTCGTGGGGCACCAAATACCGTTATAAATTTTTTGCATAATGCCTTGGCGACATCTATTGAGGTTATTTGTTTTAGTGGTACCGCTACGCTGAATCTACTAAATAAATCCATGATTGTCAAAATATATTCGTAACCCTTCCTTGTTTTGGGTAAAGGTCCGACTATATCGATTGCGATTTTGTCGAATGCTTTGGTTGGAGAATCGGTTATAATCATGGGAGCTCGATCTTTGACGCGGACGAGTTTGTTCTTTTGGCAATCGTAGCAGAACTTAATGAATTTTCGGATGTCTTCCCTCATGTTTTCCCAGTAATATTGCGATGCTGTTCGTTGGTATGTTTTTGACAGGCCCTTGTGACCTCCAATTGTCGATTCGTGGAATTCTTTCATGATTCCTTCTCTATTTTCCGGTGGTGGTATTGAGATGAGTCCTTCGCATAATGTAATTGAGATTCTTGTTCCGTTAACGAGTGAGTGTAAGTCCGATTTTATGTTTGACCAGGTAAGTGGATCGATGATTTCGGGATCCTTTGATAGGGTACAAGATGTTAGTCTTTTTTCGTCCAGCATACGTAGGAGTATTCGGATACATTTTTTGATCGTATACAAATTTATATTATCTGTTGATTTTTCCTTACAGAACATAGTGAAATAGTAATTTTCGCCGCGTTGGATTACTGACACGCTGCCAACTGTAGGTCTCTCGCACGTAAAGTCTTCTGGTTTGATTTTTCCTTTTTCGAAAAGTATTTTTGAAACCATTGTGTTCAAATTACAGTCAGTTGCTAGGAAGTATGCGATGTTATCGTTCCTTGAGAGGAAATTCTTGGGCGTTGTTGTTATGTTAGTTGTGGTTTGTGTGTCTTGTGGGGTTGCTGTTTCTATTTGGTCTTCCTGATGTTCCGTTTCGGTGTCACTATCTGTAGTTTGGTTGGTTTCTGTTTCTGGTTGGTTCCGTTTTGTGTAACTCCTGGTAATTTTTTCTGCTTCTGGTAATGTTAATTTTTTCCTGTGATATTGTGGCAATACGTATGGTGTGTCGGTGTCTGGAGGGTCTGATTCGCTCATTGAGTTTTCGGGTTGGCATTTCTCGGTTGTTTTTCTTTGTTCTGTGATTTCTTGCGGAATGGGGGTTTTCCGTGGTCGGCCTGGTCGACGTTTTTGTATAGGCGGTGGAGCGATGAGTTTTTCAGGTGGCTCTGAAGTTTGGATTGGTGTTTTCCGTGTAGAACTACGTGTCATGTATCGTTTTGTTTGTGGAGGTGGAGATCGGAAAGTGGGATCGATGTCCTTTTCGGTCGTTCTTGCTTTCGTTTTTTTATCGGCAGTTTTTGGTTCCGATGTAGGGTTGAGGATGGTAAGTTTTTCCCCTACGCTGGTTGGTGGTGACCGAAAGGTTGGGTTCACTTTTGTTTCTTCTCCCAGTTGTTCTATGTCCGTCTCTTGAGCCTTCAGCTTTGCCAATTCGTCGTATGTGTTATTACTGCTCGTTACTCCGGGTCTGCCGGTCAGCACTGAGTCATGAATAACGTCGCTGCTAGTGTTCCCGGGTCCGCCGGGACAGTCACTTGCATTGACAGGGGGTTCCGTTTGTTTATTTGTATAGCTTTTCTTTGTTTCATTTGTATTTTTTGTTTCATTGTTTCTTCGTTTTTGTATTTCATTCTTTTCTTCTTTATCTTCGCTTAAACTTCTTTTTTTCGTTGTTTCATCTCGTTGTTCCGAATGCTTGTTTGCTTGGTTCGTAGTCCTTCCGTCATCCTCATTTGCCTTGGTCATTTGCGCGGTTCGTTTCCATAGTTTTTTTGTGAGTTCGTCTTTTTCCGATTCTGAGTCATCATCGATGGATGGGTTCAGCTTGGTTGGTGCATTTATCGTTAGTTCTGATTTATTGTTTTCGTCACTCGATTCTCCGCTACTCGTGATTAAGTCGATGGTTTCGAGATTTTGTTTTTTTAGAGGTGCTGGGTTTCCTGACGAGTCGCTTGAAGTTTCTCTGATACGTGTTTGTGGTTGGTGTGAACCTTTGGATTTTTTAATTTTTCTTATTTCTGGTTCTTCTGTGGATTCTTCTCTAGGTCTGATTGGTAAGATGTCGGCCGGATTTCTCGAAAGAGCGTCAGCTACAACGTTGAGTTTGCCAGGGTGGTGGAATATTTTGTAATCGTAGTCGTTGAGCATGGCTTGCCATCGCTGTAATTGTTGAGGTGGATTAGGCTTTTTCACGAGGTAGGTTAGTGCTTGGTTATCGGTAATCAATACGAAAGGGCGACCATAGATATAATGCCTAAAATGCTCAATTGCGTTTACTATTGCCAGTAATTCTTTACGCATAGCGTCATATTTTATTTCAGTTTGTTTGAGGGTTCGGGAGTAGAATGCTATGGGGTGGTCGAATTTTTCATGTTCTTGGCTGAGTACGGCTCCGATGGCATGGTCAGACGCGTCTGTTGTGAGTTTGAATGTTTTTGTGTAATCCGGGTAACGCAAAATAGGGCGACTTGTTATCTTTTCTTTCAATAGTTCGAATGCTTTTTGACACTCATCGGTCCAGTTGAATTTCTCCGTAGCTTTGAGTTGACGGGTAAGCGGGATTGCTAATTTTGCAAAGTCCTTGATGAATCTGCGGTAGTAATTTGCCAGTGCATGAAATTGTACGATGCTCTTCTTGTTCTTCGGGGTAGGAAAATTTTTTACTGAGTTTACTATATTAGGATTCGGACGAGATCCTTCTTCGTTAATTGTGTGGCCTAAATAAGTGACTTCTCTTCGTAGGAAAAGGCATTTGTCGGTCTGGAGTGTGAGTCCTGCGTTAGTTAATCGTTTGGCTAGTCTTCGAAATTTTGTTTCGTGTTCTTTCAAATCGTTTGCGTAAAGTACTATGTCGTCCAAATAAACGAAAAGATCCGTTCCCTGGAGTCCGGATAGTGCCACGTCCATCAGCCTTTGGAATGTAGCTGGGGCGTTTTTTAGCCCAAAAGGCATTCGGTTGAATTCGAAGTGACCATTTGACGTGGAGAATGCTGTTTTGGGTCGGTCTTCCGGGTGCATCTCGATCTGGTGGAAACCGGAGGCAAGATCTAGCACAGAGAAGTATTGGGCTTTCCCTAGCTGGTCTAAAATATCGATAATATTTGGTAGCGGGTACGCATCAGGGACTGTTTTTTCGTTGAGTTTCCTAAAGTCGATGACCATTCGCCATCTTTTGTTGCCTTCGTGGTCTGGTTTCTTTGGCACGATCCAAACTGGTGAGTTGAATGGTGACTGTGACGGTATAATAATGTTTTTCTCTAAAAGGTTTTGGACTTGTTTATTGATTTCAGTTTTGTGGACTTCTGGGAAGCGATACTGCCTTGTATTTATTGGTTTTTCGTCGGTTGTAACAATCGCATGTTTTATTAGTGTTGTATGTCCGAGTTGTTCACCGGGCAGACTGAACAGGTGGGAAAATTCTGAGGCGAGTTTGAGTACGTGAGCCTTCTCTACTTCATCTAGACCATCTAGATGCAAAAGAGGCTTGAGTCTTTCGAATCTTTCGTTGTTCCTTTCTGTTGTTGCCATGTTGATGTCTGCACGATGCTCAGCCTGAGCATTGTGAGAATCGTTTTCGGTGTCGAGACGTGTGTCCGAAAGTTCGTCAAAGGGCTGTAACTCGACTGGTGGGACTGTAAGGTGGATGTTGAAATCGTTTGTGTTTATAGCTCGGACGTACGCGATTCCGTTTTGATTTGTTACGAGGTTTTCGCCAATGTACAGTCCTTCGCCAACATCAAGTTTTGGGATGTAACCCTCCGTTAGATTGGTGTCTTTTAGCCTAATCAATATTACGCTACTTGTTCTTGCTGGAACAGTGACCTTTTCGCATGTTTCAAATGGTATTCGGCAGCCGGAGAATGAAATGCATGACTGTGTATAAAGAATGTCAGCGGGCGTTTCTTTGAAAAAGGCGTCTCCTAAAATCGCGTCGTGTTTGATTGGTAATGAATCCGAGACTACGTGAAATTCTACGGAAACGTTTCTAATTTGAATTATGCATAGACCTTTTGTATACAAGGTGCCTTCTGTTATTCCGAACAATTGGTATATGATGGATGTGTCAATTTCGACGTTGTTCGTGATGGCTGAAATTTTGATCAAATTTATTTGTGCTCCGGTATCGACAAGGAATCGTGGGCTTTTCTTTTCTAAGTCGGTGGAAGTTATTATTACTGTTGGTGGTATTCGTTTCTTTGGTAAACCGAGGGATATTGTTGCTTTTCTGATTTTTATTGGTTTGGTGCTTGGCGCTCTTGTGAATTGCTTCTCGTCGCGCTGTCCCGTGAAGCTGGATCCTCGTTTTTTAGCAATAATTTTTTTAGGAGTTGTTCGAGTTCGCCGGTGTTGTTCTTGGATAAAATACTTTCAAGCAATGTTTCATTACTAGGGTTCCTTGAATTTTGGCGACCTTCTGCTGAGTTGTTGTATCCGTCGCGTCGAGATTCTCTTGGTCCATGTTGTCTGTCGCGTGAATCGCTCCGGTATCTATCGTTTGAGTTGTTGCGGTAACGGTCCCTTGAGTTGTTGCGGTATCGATCATTTGAATTGTTGCGGTATCTGTCGTTTGAATTGTTGCGGTATCGGTCGTTTGAGTTGCGGTACCGGTCGTTTGAGTTATTGCGGTACCGGTCGTTTGAGTTATTGCGGTATCGGTCGTTCGAGTCGTTTCGATATCGGCCTCGAGAGTTGTACTTGTCCCGATATCTGTCGCGAGAGTTATCGCGGAGGTTAAAAGTACTGCGTTCGTTACTGCGGTTTCTATCGCGGGAGTTTGGGCGTGTATTTTTTTGTGTTAACCAATTATCGCGAAGTTTGGCTAGTGTGTAGCACTCTGAGGTTGCGTGATCTGAGCTTTTATGGAATTCGCAATATTTTGTCCGGGTTTCAGCGAATCGAACTTTCGCGATTTCTTTGGTGGGTTGTTTGTCGTCTTCTAATTGGATTCGATTTTGGTTCACGATTGCGCGTTTGTGTAATTCGTGTTCGATGGTCAATGCTTCTTCGATTGTGTTGTCGAGAGTACCGGTGTCACGGTTTACGAGGAGGTTACCTATTTGGTCAAACAATCCTCGGACAAAAGCTCGAATTACTGCCTTTTTTACTTCGTTGGTTCTTGAGTCGAGGTATGGTTTATCGGCGACGGTTACGTATACCTCCTTGAGTCTGTCAATTATACGTTTTTGGAGCAATCTTGTACGGGTTGCGAAATGGGATACGGTTTCGTTATATTTTTGAGAAATTGCCTTGAGTTCGATTTCAAGGTCTAATAGTTCGATCGGTCTGCTGTACATATTTTTTAGGTCGGTAAAAAGTTCTTCAATTGTAGTGTACGTTTTTGTTTCGATAAGTTCGAGTGCGTTGCCTGTTACTTTAAACTGTACCATGTCTGTAAACCGGGCATGGTCGGTGTTTGGTAGCGCTCGTAGCGCTCTTCTGCATGCGCTAATGAAGTGCTCGACTGGGATATTTTTCCCATCGAACGTTGGGATATTACTAAAAACATCGCGGAATGATAAGTTTGTTTGGTTGTTTGCCATTTCGTTTTCGTCTTCTGTGTTTTCTAGTTCCGGCATGCGATAAAGTGGGCTTAGTGAGTTAAGGCGGCCGTTACGGCGCCGAGGTGGACGTATGGGGCTAATTTTGGTCGTTAGCGGTTCGTTTAAATTTCTGAGTTTATATTATTGTTTGTTAATGTCCGGAAAAAAAAATGTGTAATGCTACTCTGAAACGGTTTCTCTTTTTTTTTTGATAAACGCTGTTGATTAGTTGGAGATAAGAAAAGAGAAAAAAAAAGAATTCTATTTCTCTTTATATATATATAGCAAAATGTAAAAATGGGGAAAGAGGACAAACGATTAAAAAAAATTAAAAAAAAAATTCCTATGTAAAGAATTTGTTTTTCGGCGTAATGTTCGTTTTGTATTATTGGAAGTGTGGTATTCGTAAATTTCATTAGGTTTGAGATAATTCGGGCTTTATTCAAACTGTTTTACATTTGTCAAGAAAAAAAAATTATTTTGTCAAATTATTTGTTTGGAAATTGTTTGACATTGTTTTAGATTGTAATAAATCTATTTAGGTTTTATTCGAAACTTAATTGGTGGGTTATTTCAATTTTATTTCAATTTCAATTGGATTCGGCTTGGGAATGTGTTCAAAATACGTTTTACCTATATCATTATTTTTGTTCAAAATATGTGTAAATTCGTGAGGTAAAGTATAGTATAATAATCGGTACTGAGAACTGTGAGTTAAAAAAAAACTTTTTTTTTTTCTGAAAATTATTTGTTTATTTGCGTTGTTTGACGTTTGTTGAGAGAGAAAAAGAAATTTTGTTTTGTTTTTTGTATTTGAAATGTTGTTTGAAATTTCGGTTGGATTCAACTTGGGGATTTGTTCCGAATTTGTTTAACTAATATTTCATCACTTTTGTTTGAGATATATGGAAATCCATGAAATAAATATGGTAGTCGATGCTACGAACTATGAGGGGTTTTTTTTTTTTTTTTTTTCAAATTATTTCCTGTTGTTTTAATTGACGAGTTCGATATTAAAATTTGGCACTTCCAACCTTACTGGAAAATGTTGTCACTTTTCTGAAATTTTCTACTATTTTTCTTTTTGAAGTTTACTCTTGATTGTTATAAATTTTCTTTTGAATTTCTTCTCTGTTGCTCTGTTGTAGTCGGTGTTGAACTTTACACTTTTTAACTCGGTGAAATATTTTGTCACTTCCTTACTGAAATTTTCTAGTTTGTTTTTTATTATTTTCGAGGAAAGGAAAAAAATATATTTGTGGCGCGTGTTTTTGGATCGCACTTCTGACGCCAGTTTGTGATGAGGCCGAAGGTATTAATTAAAGGTGAAGACAAAGGGTTAAAAGAATATTTGGTTTATTAAACTATTGATTTGGAGAGAGTGCAAGATGATGGTTCGGAAGATGGAGATGAACTGGCGTGGTAAGGACGCTCATCGGGACGGAAGAAAGTAGGGCTCATTGTTCTTGGATTAGCGGTGTATTACTCCGCGGGTGATAGGAGGCCGAGGCACGCGTGCGGCGGCCGTCGAAGGACGTGAGATGTTTAGAGTAACGCTGACTCGGGAGCGATAAGTGGTTGAAGAGGTGTTGAGTCTGGAGTTTGGTATGGGAAAGAGTTGGTACAAAGTTAGAGCGGATGTAGGGTTTCAGGTGTCAGCGTGAGAAGAAGGTATTAGGGGTATGGGACTGTTACATAAGCATTGACAGAACATTTTTTTAGTGAAATAAAAAAATAAAAGACTCAAAAGTGGCTAATTTGGCATGGAATACCCCATATATAGAGATAGTACAAGCCTGATGGAACTGTTTAATTTTTGTCCGACTTGAAGAACGATAAATTCATTTTTTTTCGTAATTATTCATAACTTTGGGTGATTCAATGTTCGCATTATCGATGTTGTTTTTCAGAACCCTCTCTTCCTTCCATTATTATACGGCAGCTGGAATTTCTAAGAGTAATCACGAGACACCATAAAATCTTTTGAAAGATTCGAAAAATGAAGGGCTTACTAAGACTGATGAGCTTATTTTTGGTCGTGAGTGCGAACGCCAGACGTCCAACCGAGGATATTTCACCAGCAGAAGACGTTTTCGTTGGTCAGCGACGTGAGGCCATTCATAAAAATAATAATTACAACAACGGACAACCAAATGTACCCTACCTTCCATATCAACAGCCCCGCGAAAGGAAACCTAATATCGTTCTAATTCTTACGGATGATCAGGATGTCGAACTCGGTAATGATACATTATTTTTTTCATAGATCAGCCCCTTCTTTAGTCAATTAACCAGTTAACTGATATTGTATAGTTTATGCATGAAAAAATATTGTGCCAACTCTGGTATCGTATAAATACAAATTTTAATAACTTTTACATCTTTCAATCAATTTTTACAGAAATTGGTACACAACCGTTTTCGGGATACTCTATATAAAAAAGTACTAACAAGAAAAGTCTTTCCGCTGACGTTCTTCGATTTTGATGAAATTGAAATATATTATTCTTCATTAAAATCTAAGAGACACGTATTTTTTATTATCGGCGGAAAAACGTTTATAGGGGGTGAAATTATCCTTTAAAGTTGAAATCTCCGGGGGGCACTTTTCAGGTTTCACCTATTTTGACTTGAGATAATCGAATACACCCAAATGATAAAAAATGAAAAATCGAACTGGTTTCATATCGGGGGGTTGCATAGGAAAAAAGTTGTAGGGGTTGAAATTGACAAAATCGTTATAACAAAATAACTATTGCACCTATCTCGATGAATTCAATTGCACTTTGAAAAAGGCAAAAAAATAATACAAACCGTCTTCTGCGTTTTTCTCGCAAATCGAGTTGAGGGGGTGAACTACCCCGATATATATTTACATTAAATCTTAATAAAACGGAAGTGATTCTTTTTTTTCTTATTTATTTCCCTCATGGTTGTTTCTTTAAATTCTCAACATCTACATCTTAAACGATGGATAGATTTTTCTCGAAATTACATTTTCATAACTGATGAAAGTAATGGAACCAAAAGTATGCATTCAATCTTAATGGTTTGTTTTTCATTTGAAGGCAATTTGAGACTTTTCTAGTTATACTTTGAAAATCCCATTTAAAATTTATTTAAACAATGGATTTTACCTAATTGAGTAAGGAAAATTCGAAAGATTTCACTCATTTATTTTTTTCCGCCAAAAATTACAGATTGGATAACTTTTTCGAATAACGATCTTTTTTATTAGTTAATATTGAATAAACCACAAGACAAATTCAAAAAATTTCTATTCCTTATATTTTTCACAATAATTTAGTAAATATTGACGTATTTTCATAGTTATCATAACTCCCCCTTACTTAACGGTGTTATCTGAGAGTTACCTCTGTTTAGTCTGTAACTCGCTTCCAAAATTAGATTTGAAATATCACGCAGAAGCAGTGATAAAACTGCGATCGCGGAATACACTATTGACGACAGTCCTCTATTTTCCTTTCACGCGAAAGAAGTCACTTACAATTCGAGACTATTCAAAACGAAATTGCAAATATTAATCAAAATAAAGATAAATCCTTTGAACGTTATTAGAATGCTTCTCGCAACTTTTGAAGTTATGTGTTTACCGGATTCGCCAGTAAATAACGATGAAATACAGTTGAAAAAATACTTTGGAAATATTTTGTTGCCTGCAATGAATGAATACAGTGGTTTAGAAATGATAGAAAAAAATTCTTTGCATTTTGAAGGACCGTTCAAGAATTGGGAAATGGATATTGTTGAAGATAAAGAATGGGCAAACGCCCTGTATGAACCAGAACTTCCGCCTGATACATGCACTCGTGATGACGAAGACTTATCTTACGAGTACAAATTAAGGGCCTTTGAGTATTTGTGCAGTGGGAAAAAAGGAAATTAAGGTTTGAGCAGTGTTAAACAGAAGTTCAAGAGAGAGCAATCTATACGACAGTTGCAGCGGTGGGCACAAAATTTGAACAAAGGGGAGACATACAAAGAAAAATTAGCACGAATTTGTGGTTACACTTTGGAAAATTTCAAAGCTGCTGTGGATGCTGGTTTAATAATGCATGATTCCGATTTGAAAAAAAAAGCATTCCGTACGTGGATAAACTCATTCAAAGTGGCTCATCGTATCGTATCGAGAAAAATTAATAAATTCATTACATCTGAAACAATTGAAGATGAAAAAGTCTTGGAACAACAATTTCAAAAAATTTTCTACGACGGAAAGCAAAATATTAAAACGTACGGATTGTCAAATACATTCAACGCAGATCACTGACTGGCTTCCATCTATAAATGCATTCTGGAAGAACTTTAGCATTCAGAGGAGAAAAGCAAGTACTATGTCTTGTACAACCTACGACCCACAGTTACACTATTCAGCCGACTGTATCAGCTGACGGCAAGCTGCTATCTCTTCTATTTTTGTTTTTAAAAGAACCAATTGACAAGATTGGTCCAATAGTGGAGAAAACGCTTTTCAGACCAGATAATGTGTACATAGAAGTATCCAATTCTGGAAAACTTACTTCAGGTACATATAAATTACACCTGATGTTCTTGTGTAGACATTTTTTTGAATGAAAAAGAAATACGTTTTTCTGATTTCAGATCATTTTTAAATTTGGTTGCAGTATATACAGTATCGGGAAGTTTCCAGACAAAAGTCCATAAAAGTTTCCTCACTCTTTTTCATGCCATTTCGGCGATTTTATAGATACGGCATTCTGAAGAAGAAAAATTCCGCTTCATTCTGCTTTTTTTAAAAATTTTTGCGATTTTTTTAAAGACTAGGACGTCATTTTGAAAATGACTGTTTTCCATCAGTTTTTTACTCTTTTACAGATGGACCGCGTTTCTAGAAGAAATTCTTTTCTTTCGCATATCTTCAATTAGATCTTCAAAGGGAAAAGCTCAAGCTTCCATTTGGTTATTACTAAGAGTTGGTAGGATTTTTTTTTCAAAAAGTTATCTTATTTTTGTCGAAAAAAGACAAAATTTAGTAATTCCTGTGTAACATGAAAATGATCACTTTCAGAAAGAAATCTTAAGTGAGTGAAAAGTTGCGTCACCGATTGTTCTAGTTACTAGATTTTTTTCCGATTTTTTTTTGACGCCAGGTATATCAATTTCCTTACTTGGAAAACTATGGGTTTCATGAAAAAAATTCCAGGTACTAAAAAATTTCATTCTTCATTTTAGACATTTTGGAATTTTTTTAGATTTTTTTTCGAATCGTTTATCCGACGATACTTATTTCGAACTTGCGGTTGCAGTGAAATATTACGAGGGAAAAAAGATGTATATTCCAATGTTGAGAGCTTTTGAATTTTTGTAGACTAATTTCTTCATTTACCGCTTGGACTTTTGTCTCGTCAAAGAATAAATGGAAGAAAATGCCGCCGCATATTTCCGTCAGACTCGTTTAAAGAATGCCACGCATAGTCCAAAAAGTGCTGAGTGCCAAGGGTGGTTTCTCCGACGGGACACAAGTTTAATCGGTAGGCAAAGAAATTAGTCTACAAAAATTCAGAAGCACTCAAAATTGAAATATACATCTTTTTTGCCTCATAATATTTCACCTCAACCTCAAGTTCGAAATAAGTATCATCAGATTAAAAAATTCGAAAAAAATCTGGGAAAATTCCAAAATGTCTAAAATGAAGAAATATAACTTTTTTGTACCTATAGTTTTTGTCATGAAACCCATCGTTTTCCAATTACAAAAATTGATATACCCGGGAATCGACTAAAACCAACGGAAAAAAAATATTTCTAAAAAAAAAACTCTGAAAAAAATTTTGTGACTAGAACAATCGCCGACGCAACTTTTCACTCCCTAGAGATTTCTTTCTGAAAGTGATAGTTACCATGTTATGCAGGGATTTCCAAAGGATGTCTTTTTCCGCCAAAAACAAGATAACTTAAAGGAAAATCCTACAAACTTTTAATAAGAGATATGTCAAAATAGATATGTCAAAAGAATTATTATTACGGGAAAAATCCAACCTCTCGATGTTTTTGGATTCCGAGGGTGGGAAAATGTTGTTAGATATTTTTTTGATAATAGTTTTTTGATGAATTATGAAATTTATTTGCATTCGAGAAACAATGTTATAAAACTGCAGTCACTCGTTCTTAACGAACTGTCGTCACCGCGTTATATCGATCTTTTTAAATATTCTTGGTACAAAAGTAGTTACATAGACGAATAATCAGCGAATTTTGAAAATCCTGTAGATTTTGCATTTGGAGATTCCTGCAACTTACATTGTGCAGTTCCAAGATGTGAAAATGTTGCGATTGTTCGCTGTTCCTGGTGTGAAAAGTCGCTATGTTTTAAAAGCTTTTTCGATGATTATCCCCAGCAAACTCAACTTGGATTATTTTGTATAACTTTGATGTAAAAGTAACGAATTCATGAATTCATTCTGAAAAGTGCTCCCCGGAGGTCTTAACTTTGAAGGATAATTTCATCCCCTAGAAACGCTTTTTCGCCGATAAAAAATATGTGTCTCATAGATTTTAATGTAGAATAACATAAAAGTTTTATAAACTTCAAAAAAGTAAAAAAAGAACGCCAAGTATTAAAAGACGCGACCTTCATTATAATATAACCATTCTGTAATTTATATTATTTGTTTTTTTTTTTTACGTATACGGAAAATAAAAACAGATTAAAGCGCGCGAGTAGAGCGCGCGTAGACGGCATTATATGCCGGTATCGTCTACGCGTTGAGAAACGAGAACGAGAGAGAACGCGCCATGCCAAGGAAGAGGGAACGCGCAGCCGCGTGCTGTCTCTCTCACTCAGCGGCGCGCGAGAAGTGGGGGTAGCCTCGTTTAGCGGAGACTAGGTGACGCGAAGCAGGGAAATGTAGATTATTATTAAAAGGACGTATGTCCCGCCCATTCGAGCGTGACTTACGCCTGTCTGCTCCCAAGAAAGCAGAGTATCCCGAAATGTTCGATTTTATTTCGTTAAATCATTAAACCCAAAAATTCCCCTAGGGAAAAAAAAGGTCGGGACAAGTACATTGATGGTCCCTCGTTTGCTGATGATATCAAAAAAGTGTAAAAAAAAAATTCTATAAAAAAATCATGAACCTTACTGAAAGTGATTTCAACACAATTGAAAAAAAATCACAATTCAGAAAAAAACATGATTAAAAAAAAATAAAACTATAAATCTGTAATTATTTTGTAAAGTGAAAAAAATTCTAATAAACCGTGAGAAAATCTTAAATACACCACTCGAAAACATTGCTGATGTAAATAACCAAAAAATTTCGCTTGAAAACATTTGAAAAACCGATACCCCACTCTTCTCATCTTATTAAAAAGGAGGAATGACTAAATGAATTGAAAAAGTTTCCATCTAAGTTACGTACAGCATTAAAATTTATGATACCATATCGAGGCCAAGTATTTATTGGTAATTCGGAATATTCATTCCTATGGGATGCATGAAGAACTTGAAAGAGTTCTACTAATAAATCAAAAAAGTTACCAAGTTACGTGCAGTACCAAAATTTATGATATCAACTCGAGGCCAAGTATTTTTTAGCAATTCGGAGTATTCATTCCTACGGGACGCATCAGAAACTTGAAAAAGTTCTGAAGAATCAAAAAAGTTACTATCTAAGTTGAGTCCAGCACTAAAAATTATCATATCAATTCGAGGAGAAGTATTTTATTAATAATTCGCAATTTTAACATTATGAAATTATGTTCTTATAAGGGTTGAGAATACTCGTCTGGCTCAGAACGTTTTATCGAAATGACTAGAAAATCAACAACCATAAAAATCCCCAAAATCTTGCTTTCCGACAATTAGAACGATACCAACCCATTTTTTTTCAACATATTCTGGCCCAAAGAGCAGTGAAGTCATGAGTAACTTTTCGACAGCAGAAACTTATAAGGAATCTTCCTGCCCATGACTTTTTGATAAAATGGCTAATCCAATAAAATCACATCGAAGGGGAAGTCATTTGTTACTTTATGGTGGTAGAGACTTATAAGAAAATCGATTCGTCTCCGACTTTAAGGATCCCCTGATATTATTCACAACATTCGACGTCGATTGGATCGGTACAAATTATGTTTAAATACGTGTTAAAAGTACTTGTCCGGCCCATCACTTTTTATTCAAATTGCTCATTCAAATCAAGATCAAAGAAATTCATTCATGTGTTAATTTTATGGAATAGTAATACCAGCTGCTACCGCGTCTGTTAACATAAAAAAAAAATTTTCTCCGAATTCCAGGAAACGCTCGTGTCATCAAACTCAACGTTTGACAATGTTTTTAACTGGATCAAATTGTGTCCGTAAATCAACTCGAAAGTTTCTTGGAATGCAACGTATTATCAGTAAAATGCTCTCAGCAATAGTATAGGTTGTTCTCATGTCGAATAGAATTTTTCCGCCAAAATAAACGAAGAGTAAAAAATGCCGTAACTGCAATATAATCTAGAGGCTACCGAATCAAATTGTGTACTCGAATAAACTCGATAATTTCTTAAAATTCGACTTATCATCAGTTCAATGTTCTCAGCAATAGTATTGGTTGGTTCTTATACTGAATAGAATTTGTCCGCTGAAAGAAATGAGGAGTAAAAAATGTCGTCATTACAATATAATCTGCGGGGTTATCATAGATGGTTAGAAATTTTTATTGTGTCGCGTGCATTTTTTCATGGATACACAATAAAATTCCTTGTATATTACAGGAAAGACCAGAAAACCTGAAGGTATTTTTCTCAATTCCCTGATTTTCATTCTCCTGATTCAAGAGCCCTGATTTTGGTTTGAATGAGCAATTTGAATAAAAAGTGATGGGCCGGACAAGTACTTTTAACACGTATTTAAACATAATTTGTACCGATCCAATCGACGTCGAATGTTGTGAATAATATCAGGGGATCCTTAAAGTCGGAGACGAATCGATTTTCTTATAAGTCTCTACCACCATAAAGTAACAAATGACTTCCCCTTCGATGTGATTTTATTGGATTAGCCATTTTATCAAAAAGTCATGGGCAGGAAGATTCCTTATAAGTTTCTGCTGTCGAAAAGTTACTCATGACTTCACTGCTCTTTGGGCCAGAATATGTTGAAAAAAAATGGGTTGGTATCGTTCTAATTGTCGGAAAGCAAGATTTTGGGGATTTTTATGGTTGTTGATTTTCTAGTCATTTCGATAAAACGTTCTGAGCCAGACGAGTATTCTCAACCCTTATAAGAACATAATTTCATAATGTTAAAATTGCGAATTATTAATAAAATACTTCTCCTCGAATTGATATGATAATTTTTAGTGCTGGACTCAACTTAGATAGTAACTTTTTTGATTCTTCAGAACTTTTTCAAGTTTCTGATGCGTCCCGTAGGAATGAATACTCCGAATTGCTAAAAAATACTTGGCCTCGAGTTGATATCATAAATTTTGGTACTGCACGTAACTTGGTAACTTTTTTGATTTATTAGTAGAACTCTTTCAAGTTCTTCATGCATCCCATAGGAATGAATATTCCGAATTACCAATAAATACTTGGCCTCGATATGGTATCATAAATTTTAATGCTGTACGTAACTTAGATGGAAACTTTTTCAATTCATTTAGTCATTCCTCCTTTTTAATAAGATGAGAAGAGTGGGGTATCGGTTTTTCAAATGTTTTCAAGCGAAATTTTTTGGTTATTTACATCAGCAATGTTTTCGAGTGGTGTATTTAAGATTTTCTCACGGTTTATTAGAATTTTTTTCACTTTACAAAATAATTACAGATTTATAGTTTTATTTTTTTTTAATCATGTTTTTTTCTGAATTGTGATTTTTTTTCAATTGTGTTGAAATCACTTTCAGTAAGGTTCATGATTTTTTTATAGAATTTTTTTTTTACACTTTTTTGATATCATCAGCAAACGAGGGACCATCAATGTACTTGTCCCGACCTTTTTTTTCCCTAGGGGAATTTTTGGGTTTGATATCACAGCTTTTTTCTCAAAAATTCCTCAACCTTTTTTGATGATAATAAGATTTCAGTTTAAATTTTTATGAGTTATTATGTTAGTACATTTTTAAAGATTCTATGCTCATGGTACAGACATGCCTAACGTAAAAATTGTATATCGCGAAGTTTATCCGCACCACCACAGAGGTAGAGTTCCAGGCGTGTTTTTTTTTAACATGGTATTCCCAAGAGGCTCAATTCACATCTCATCGTTTGCAAATTCGTTGCTAGTTCATCCGTAGTTGGACCGTCTCTGGAAGTTGATACGAGTAACGACTGAGGTTATCGATAAGATTCAAGTCAATATGCTACATTGGAAAATGAAAATGATAAATGAAAAAAACGTAACCTTGGCTTGTCTCCAGGGCGATAGGGATTTTTTTCTGCAACTTTAGTTTTTTTGCCTCTTTAAGACGGAAAGGCAAGGGAGAATCTTGATTTTCAGGTGAAGTATGAATTTCGGCTTGTAACATCGAATTCCACGATAAAAACTCGTTTTTTCACGATATTGTTATTGAAAAAACGTTACCTCAGCTTGTTTCCAAGGCGATTGTGTTTTTTTCCATGCAACTTTAGTTTCTTTTGCCCCTTCGATACAGAAAAGCATGGGAGATTCTTGATTTTTAAGCGAGATATGAATTTCGGCTTGTAACATATAATTTCAGGATAAAAACTCGTTTTTTCACGGAATTGTAGATGAAATTACGTTACTTTGGCTTGTCTCCAGAAAGATTGGAATTTTTTTCTGCAACTTTTGTTTCTGTTGCCCCTTTGAGATGGAAAAGCATGGGAGAATCTTGATTTTTAGGCGAGATATTAATTTCGGCTTCTAACATCTAACATCCAATTTCAGGATAAAAACTCTTTCTTTCATGAAATTATTAACCCTTTGAAGCATAGTGACATACTGGTATCCATTGAATTGAAGGAAAACAGAGTTAAAGTAGGTAACATACCAGTATGTCACTATGCTTCAAAGGGTTAAAAAAAAAAAATAATTTCACATCTTGTCAACAACGAGGTAAAGTCTTGATATTTTTCATTACCTTTGAAGGAATACCATTAGAATAAGAGGTGTCAGTTTTTATCATATTCTCGTTGAATTTCAAAGAGTTATAGCAGTATTTTATGGGTACTCCAAAACAACATATTAGGCAATGCGGACAAATTTAAACCAGAATCCTACCTTAGAAATTAAATTAAGTTATTAAAACTATCAAATGAGGACAGTTGTATCAGTTGCATTAGTCTCGCACAAATCTCAATGCAACCAGAAGCATAGCGACCATGAAAGGAACTTATTAAACATAAAAAAATTTTCAATTTATTATGCCGAATCGAAGCCAAAAATCTGCTGCATTCCGATGATACATATTTTGATACTTCCGGAAAAAGAGCGATGATTGCTGAAACAGATTTTTCAATTCATTTTGTCAAAATAGAAGTCGAAGGGTAGAAGAACGTAATGTTCACTGGATCTAACAAAATTGGAAACATCTCAATGTATTCATCGTGTTCTGAAGCCAGAAATTTGTATTCCATTGAAAAATGAGCATCCGATGATTTTTTGTAATCATATTTGAAATCCATAGTACTACAATCAATGATGAAAAGTGGAAATACTTACAAATAGCACACAACATGTCACTTTACAAAAATGTTAAAGTTTGCATGTATCCGCGGCATTCCAATTATCTACATTTTGATACTTACAGAAAAAAATCAGCGGAAAACTTTTCAAAACTACTTTTCGAATTTAATGTGCCAGAACTACAGAGGGGGAGCAAAAAAATACAGCGCACTCCAAGCTCAACGAAAATGAGTAACCGATGACATTTGTAACAAATTTTTTAATTCATATGCCATAGTTGAAGCTAAAAAGTAAAAATACTTTTGGCACACAAGCCGCTTCACAGAAATGTCAAAGTTTATAGGTATCCGCTGTATTCCAATGAATCAAATTTTGATACCATCAGAAACAGAGCATCCAAAGACTATCTGAAACAACGTTTTCAAATATATTATGAGAAAAGTAAAGTAAAAAAGAGTAAAGCATAGTGCACTTTACACCCCACAAAATTTCAAAGTTTTTTATGTATTTTTCTTAAGATTTTCAAGACAAAAATTCTGATTTTATCCAAAAATGAGCAGCGGGAGACTTTTTATAATAAATTTTTTAATCCATTATGCCAAAGCTAGGAAGAAAAAGTTCATATGTTGCTTCAAGAAATTTTCAAAAGTTGTATGTATTCGTTGCGATCTGATGACAGAATTTTGCATATCATCAGAAAAAGTGTATCCGAAGACTTCTCCAGAAACAACTTTTCATATTTTTATTATACCACAATTAAAATGAAAAAATGGAAAAACAAATATAGTGCACTTCAGCCCCAGCAAAATTCAGAAAATTGAGATGTATTTATTGCATTTTGGCGACAGAACATCCATGATTCATAAAGTACTTCACAAAGTTTTCAAAAGTTGTAGGTATTCTTGACATAACGCACTTCAGTCCAACGAAATTGGAAAATTTTCTATCTATCCATTCCGTTTTCAAGCCAGAAATTTCCATCCTATCCAAAAATGTGCCTCCGATGACTTTTAATAATAGTTTTTCAAACTCTCATTACCACAATCAAATCTGAACAGCGGAAATACTTAGCACACATGTCGCTGCAAAAAATTTCCAAAGTTTGCAAGTGTCCGCTGCATTCTACTTATCTAGTTTTTGATACTAATAGAATAAAAACAGCGGAAAACAATTTGAAACCACTTTTCCAATTCTTCATGCCTGTACTGAAGAAAAAAAAACACAGCGTACTTCAAGTCCAACAGAATTCAAAACTTTTTCAGGCATCGACGATGGGGTTTCAAAGACAGCCATTTCGATCCTAGCTGTTCAAGAACAAGCCGCTGAAGACTTTTATAACAAGTTTCCCAATTCATATGTCACAGTTGGAGCCAAAGAGTGGAAATACTTGGTACACATGTCGCTTCGCAGAAATTCTAAACTTTATAGGTATCCGCTGCATACCGATGACAGAAATTTGATCCTATTGAAAAAAAAGTACCCGGCGATGACTCCCTGAAATATTTTTTTCAAATTCCTAATGACACACGTAGTAAAGGAAAGTGAATGAACATAGTGCACATTGAGTCCAACGAAATTCAGTAATTTCTGTCGTTTCCGTGGCTATTCACAGACAAAATTTTGAGCGCATCGAAAAGTAAACAGCCAAAGACTTTTTGTTATGAATTCATCAATCAATAATTCTACAATAAGAGATGGAAAGTGGGAAGACTCAAAGTACTGGTCGCTTCATAAAGTTGTGAAACTTTGTAAGTGCTCGCTGCATCTCACCGATACCAATTTTGATACTCTTAGAAAAAAAGCACCCGAAGACTTTTCAAAACAACTTTTAGATATCATTATACACAATCAGAGCGGAAAGTGAATAACTTGGCATACACTGAACCCAAAACATTTTTTAAAGTTCGGGTGTATCCATTAGGTCAAAATGAGAAACAATTTTATCCTGTCAATTAACGAGCAACTAAAGACTTTTCGTAACAAATCATTCAACTTATGTTGCCGCAGTGGAAGCGAAGAAGTATAAATGCACAGCAAACACATTTTCACAGACACAATAAATCTAATCAGCACACATATATTATGATTTTTTATTCGAATTCATCAATAAATCAATACATATATACAATCATCGCGTGTTCTCGAAATTAAATTTCTGACTCCAAGTTATAGGTTAACATGGATTTATCGCAGCTGGGTAATAGAAACGCATTTAAATATTTATAGCACTTGAATAACTTCTTTGATGTTTATTATGTACGTCTGGTTTTCTTAATATTATGACACCACACCACCAATTTTAATAAAATAAATAGATTTTATGCATTTCATTAGACGATAAACGTTTTTTTTTCATTTATCCGGCACTTCGTTATATGTCGAAACTGTTTGTTTACACCATCAAAAACTGACAGATGGTTGTTCAATATATAAATATAGATATTTAATAAAAACACTTCACAAAAGAAAATGACAAAATTAACTAATTCACCACGAATACATCTAGCACACGGTACACACATCCCGAACTTTGCACTGTCAAAACAATTATTAACATATAGCCGATCACACTTTTCTTGGTTATAGCGGCGAGGTGTGAGTCTGCGACACCGCCGTGAAGTTAGCCCCGAGGACATGAGGCCTTTGATGGTGTTATATACAGACACGTGAAAAACTTGAATGTGTTAGTAGTTTTTGCATAATGTTGACCCTGTGCAAAGTTTTTTCTCAGCAAATACGCCACGAATCATGCTGATTTCGGGCTCAATCGAAAGGGAATTTCCTAATTGTTCTCCAGTTCAAATTGCAAGGCATCAAATGACTCCTGAGCTTCGTAATTGAACGAAATGACATGCCAAATTTACCCCCACCACCGCGAATCGTTTTATTCAGAGAAAGTATAGTCTCGGCGAGCCTCGGGCCAGCAGACGACAGAGCTGTCAATGCACTTGTCCCGAGACTCTGCCGAGTCTCTTGATATCCTAAGATTGAAAACCGGCGCTGTGGTCTAGTGGTTAGCGTGCTTGCCTCTAAGCCAGAGCGTCGGGAGGTCCTCGGTTCGATTCCCGGTCCCGTAGCCTTTTCGCGAGAATTAAATATGAACGTGACCAGTTCCAGATGTATATATGAGGCATACGCAAGTACCTGTACATGTGTATGTCACATGTATACAGCTGTAGTTCGTGTTTACATTCTCGCGACAAGGCGTGACGTAGCTCCGGTACCGTGAAGCGAACCCAGGGCCGGCTGTAGTGGCACGGGTTTTCCGCAGTTTCCCTGTGCCCATGGAATCGAGTGCCATGGCGAATGCGCTACAGAGGGGGAAGTCGGATGCGGCCGCATGGGGGCCTGGTTACTGATCCGGACCAGACCCCCAGGGGGGACTGGCTACTGACCCGGGCCGACCCTGTAATAGGCGGAAAGCCTCAACGCGGGGGGAAAATGAACAATAAAAAAAAAAAAAAAAAATATATCCTAAGATTGGCTGGACGGATTTACATGCAACAAAGACCAATAGAAAGAGAAAAATCGAAAAAAATCGTCACGAAAATTCAAATTTTTTGACCAAACGGTTCGTCCGTCAGAACGGTTTGAAAACGCCATGACGTCATAAAACCGGCATATTCGAGTATATAAGAGTGCGGTAGGCCTCGCGCTGGCTTTTTCTTTTCCGTTTATTTAAACTTTTCTTTTATTTTTCTTTTAATACTTGGCGTCGAGACGCTACCGCGTCTCTTGATTTAAATTTCATCAAAATCGAAGGACGTCAGCAGAAAAACTTTCCTTGTAAGTATGATGAAATTCGGAATGTCGGTCCTAAAGTTGCGTCATACAATCACGCTCAATCAAAACGCAATACTCGTTTCTATCTCGAACTCAGATGCACATCAACCGTTTTGAAAACGGTGGAACAGTAATATTCAGTGAACTCTGACAGCTTTCGAATGAGCTTAGTCTCGCTCCAATTGGATATGGCAGATGTTTGCAAAAAATTTAGATATTCAGCGATATTACAACTATGATATTAAAAAAAATCCAAAACGCCTCTTAGAAGAATACAAAAAAAGTTACAAAATAAGTTAAGATCTGTTTAAATATACGTGGCCAAGTACGGGAAGCTTTACTGCGTTTCGATAAATTTTCAAATACGGTTTGATGTTGATAGAAAAAATAATAAAGTTCGGAAATTCAACTATGTCACCAACCAAATTGCAAACGTAAAAAAATTAGATTGTAAAAAAATTCTGAACGAAGTACTTGGCGAGGATTTTTCCATGAAATTGGCGTAATGTATAGATCATGATCACGAACTCGCTAAGTATACTTCGTTCAGAATTTTTTTACAATCTGATTGTGATTGTATTATTCCGTTGTAAAATATAGCAATTTTAAATGCTGATAGCAATTCGAAGTCTTATAGATCTTCAAATTTATTGACTATAAATTTTATCAATCGCTTGCAATAAAGAATCTTTGAAAATGTATATATAATTTGTGTTTTTTTTTTTACATGTTGTAGGATCACTAAATTTTATGCCGCACACATTAAAGCGATTACGTGATGAAGGGGCGGAAATGAGACACGCATACACCACGACACCGATGTGCTGTCCAAGTCGAAGTTCTCTTCTCACGGGTCGTTATGTGCATAATCACGAGGTGTTTACGAATAATGACAATTGCAGCAGTCCACAATGGCAACGTGATCACGAGCCACACTCTTTCGCTACTTATCTCAGTAACGCTGGTTATCGGACTGGTGAGCTGATCAATTAAATCCTTTTTTGCCATTTCAGGAATTTCTCAATACTCATGCAAATTCAATTTTTTTCCCACGCTCTGAACTAATCGGAATTTGCAAGAATCATTAAAGGGTAACACCACTCTAGGATTTTGAAAAAAATCGAATCATTTTCTTTTGCTCAAACAATACACTAGGCTCATAAAAACAATATACAATTGGTTCTATGGCCAAAACATTATAATACTATAATATATTGAAACGGCACTCTTTCTATGCGTACATAAATTATGTCATTTGAACTGCGCGCCATGCAGGCCAGCACTCAGCCGCTCGACGCGACTCTGTGGCAGGGCATTGAAGCTACTCATTAAAATAGAAAACTTCTTTTCGTCATAAATTTCACACATTTTAATGTTCTGACGGACACTTTCATTAACTTTTACACAAAACATACCAAAACAAACAAAAACAAGTTAAAACTGAATATGAAAACAAAATTTGAGAGAGTCCAGGTAGTAAAGTTGAGCATAGGTCCAATAATGCGTCGATTCCAACGGAAATGGCCAATCTCGAAGCAGGGCTTGGATCCAAGAGAAAGCTGTGTCCTCTGAATCGCTCACAAATTGTTAATTTATTATGTTCAAACGGAAAATGTGCTTCATTTTATTTAAATAAAGGGTAAAGACGAGCCCTATGCCACGAAAACATTCATTTTTCTTATAAAATTATTATTTCTCACACGAGCGATGGAAATCAGCCTTAAGCCCGTCCAGTCGCGTTGCGGAGGGGGAACGGCTGACCAAAATACGAGAATTTAGAGACCAAAACTCTGGTTCGAGATTAATCCTCTCGACCAATCCGAATTCGAGATATTTTTAGAACGTATTATTATCATTATTCTTTTGTCTAAATCAATATAAAAGACCGTGCATCGAAGACACGGCAGCCAGTGCTGGCTCAGGGTTCGCACGGTCTTGGCGGCACTGGTTAACTTATAGCTCATTCTTGAATCAACTATCGCTTCAAGTACAGAGGTAGTGACTCTGGAGAACAAGCTCCAACTAAAATAATAAACCTACATTTGTCCAAATTCCACGCCAAGAGGGAGGGGCCTGTGCGGGTTCGTACGGGTTGCAGATTCCTGGTATGAGAGCTTTTATCCATAAGTGAGAGGGAGGGGACTGTGCGGTTTCGTACGGTCTGAAGAGTCTCGAATATGGATTCCTTTACTCCTATACTAAAGAGGGAGGGGACGGTGCGATTTCGTATTGACTGCAGATTCTTGGTATAGGACCCTTTCCACTCACCTGATAAAATCTGTTTGTTGGAGAAAAGTAAAAAATCGCAAAAATCCCCTCACGGGGAAAAAAACGTGGACAAGTACATTGGTGGTCCCTTGTTTCCCTATGATATTGAAAAAAATCCAAAACGCCGCTTAGAAGAATACAAAAAAAATTACAAAATAAGTTAAGATCTGTTGAAATATACGTGGCCAAATACGGGAAGCTTTACTGCGTTTCAATAAATTTTCAAATACGGTTTGATGTTCATAGAAAAAATAATAAAGTTCGGAAATTCAACTATCTCACCAACCAAATTGCAAACGTAAAAAAGTTAGATTGTAAAAAAATTGTGAACGAAGTACTTGGCGAATTCGTGATCACGATCTATACACTACGCTTATTTCATGGAAAAATCCTCGCCAAGTACTTCGTTCACAATTTTTTTACAATCTAACTTTTTTACGTTTGCAATTTGGTTGGTGACATAGTTGAATTTCCGAACTTTATTATTTTTTCTATCAACATCAAACCGTATTTGAAAATTTATTGAAACGCAGTAAAGCTTCCCGTATTTGGCCACGTATATTTCAACAGATCTTAACTTATTTTGTAATTTTTTTTGTATTCTTCTAAGCGGCGTTTTGGATTTTTTTCAATATCATAGGGAAACAAGGGACCACCAATGTACTTGTCCACGTTTTTTTCCCCGTGAGGGGATTTTTGCGATTTGATATCACGTCTTTTTTCTAAAATTTTTAAATATTTTGGTTCATATAAACTCCTATGGAGACTGTACATAATTACAATCCGCACTTTCAGCCTGTGAATATAACACATAACTATTGATTTTATTTTACAATTTTATATTTTATGGATGAATATGTTCACTGCGAGATTTGAATACTCAGGATCACGAAAAAAAATGCTTACCAGTCTGTTCAAAAGTTTATTCCGAGATCATTTTTTTTCACAATTTATCCAATTTACTCGCTAGTCTCGCACTTTATCATTACAGAACTTCACTCAGAATGTCCGTTGAAAATTTTTATTAAATCCATTAATCGAAATTTTTTGGACGTCCTGCACTTGATTATGTCAAAATTCCGTTAATAACCGTTTCACTGTGTAGACGTCATACACTACGCTTACACGGCACTCTTATTCCGATTTGGTTCCGGAATAAGAGTTCCGTGTGAACGTAGTAGTTATTTCTCTCTCTGCAGCTGTCACTGGAGACTGGCTTTCATGAAAATGGGTTATAGCTGGCGTCAAGAGGCCTTTGATGGTGTTGTATACAGACACGTGAAATCTTTTATGTGTTGGTAACTTTTGCATAATCTTGAGCCCGTGCAAAGTTTTTTCTCAGCAATTACGCGACCGATCGTGCTGATTTTGGGCGCAATCGAAAGAGAATTTCTTAATTAGCTAAAAGTTCAATTTTTAAGTTCCTCAATTGCTTTTGAGCTTCGTAATTCAATAAAATGACATGCCGATTTTACCCCCACCACCGCGAATCGGTTTATTCAGAGAAAGTATAGTCTCGGCGAGCTCGGGCCAGCAGACGACAGGGCTGTCAATGTACTTGTCCCGAGACTCTACCGAGTCTCTTGATTATTTAAGCAAATAAAAAAGGAAACAACTCACACTTCTTTGAGGCGAGAACTGATTCAATTTTTCCGAAACATAAAATAATTAATCTTAGTAAATTGTATCGAGCCAAGAATCAGAAATAAATCTAAAATTGTATAGACTCAGTAAACCAATCAGATTAATAAAGTTTGGCAACAACAAATTACAAAAATCAGGAAATAACAGGATTGAGCCAATTTATTAAAATTTTGTTAAAAGAGATTTATTCAATTAAAAGAAATCCGACGATCATTATTGATATCAAAGCGCATAGGCGATTTGGACAAATTAGTTGAAATTAGAGAAAGATTCTCAAAACACCACCAAAAACACCAACGATTTCTTTAAAACTTTTTTGTACACTTACGATTAACATGAATAAACACAATTATTTCATTTTCAACACAATCTCTCTCACTCTCATTATTTTCATGCCTGCTCCTAATATTTTTGTAGCTCGAACACACGCGTAGCGGGTGACGTAGAAAGCGTACCGTTACAATATATATGGGGGATTCCACGCCAAATCGACCACTTCTGAACCCGACCCCAGTTGATTTGGCAGAAACTTTTTTATCTTTTTCGACTCTACCAAAGGGGTTATTCAAAATTTTTCTAAATTTTTTTACCTGACCCAAAAAAAGGTATGAATTTTTCAAAAAAATTGCGTTATTTCTTTTCAAAGTTACATAACTTTTTGGAAAATTGACTTATTGGGACGTTCTTTTTTTCAAAATTATTGTCTTTGATTGTACTTTTCAGGAACGAATATCTAAAGGTCATACAAATCCATCTTCAACGTTTTTTTCAAGAATTAAAAAAAAAAAACGAAAATTTTGGGATGATTGCCATTTTTTATTTTTTTTTCTTTTCTTCATAAGAAACTTTGACATTTTCTACAAGTTCTATGAAATGTTCAGAGTAGGATTTTTTCGCTTCCTATTTTTTTCCCCATTGAAAAAAAAAAATTTCTTTTTAAATTCAGCTTATTTCTAATGACACCACTTTGAACATTTTTTAGAATGTACCGAGAACCTTGTAAGTGCAAGAAAAATAATAATTATAACAATTGAAAGTGGTAGTCATTGGAAAAATTCCATTTTTTTCTGAAAAAATCAGAAAAAATTAAGGACAATTCTGAATATTTTATGTATTTTTTTTAAACTACATTAGAAAACAAGGAAAATGAAATAAAATTTATATAAGCTATAAGCTTTTAAAAATTTTGAAGCAGTTTAATCGGAATAAAATTCATTATAATTTTTCTTATTTCAATTCTACCCTTTTTTTTACATACAAAAAAAAACATGGGCTATTGAATAATTTTAACTACAATAGCTATAAGTACACGGTGTATAAAAATTATGTGTGGCCACTTCGCCAAGTGTTTCTCCAGGCCACGTTCGGCAAAGATTACCCCCTAACATAACAAAATACCCGCAAAATTGACCTTGACCCCGGAACTCAGGGTCAAGTTTTTTTTATTGGCTTTGAAAATTATACTAATAACGAGAAACAAAAGTCAGAAAGGAACCATGGGTCGCAAATGAGCCCATCACTCAGAAAAAAGAAATGAAATATTCATAATTCGGAAATAGGAGTTTGCCTGAACGTGGAAAGGAGGAACTCAATGATAACTAGTTAAGCACCGAAATAAAGCCTTCCGTCACTTAGCCAGTGGATTCCTTAATTCGAAATAATGAAAACTCAACGTTGTCCGGCTCTCACCGCGAGGAGGTGGACGGAGGCGGAGGCACATGGTGAATGACAACAGCTTTTGAGGCCACTGTAGCCGCACCTTTGAGGGTCGTGTGCGTGTGCATGTGCGTGTGTGTGTGCGTGCGTGTGTGCGTGCGTGCATGTGTGTGCGTGTGCGCGTATGCTCGTGGTACCTATCAAAATTTTTAAAAGTTTATAGCTTACATAAATTTCATTTCATTTTCTTTGTTTTCTAATTCAGTTTGAAAAAAAAATACATAAAATGTTGAGAGCTGTCCCTAATTTTTTCTGATTTTTTCGGAAAAAATTGAAATTTTTCCAATGACCATCACTTTCAATTGTTATGATTATTATTTTTCTTCCACTTACAAGGTTCTCGGTACATTCTAAAAAATGTTCAAAGTGGTGTCATTAGAAATAAGCTGAGTTTAAAAAGATTTTTTTTTTCTTTTCAATGGGAAAAAAATAGAAAGCGCAAAAATCCTACTCCGAAAATTTCATAGAACTTGTAGGAAATGTTAAAGTTTCTTATGAAGAAAAAAAAAATAAAAAATGGCAATCATCCCAAAATTTTCTTTTTTTTTTAATTCTCGAAAAAAACGTTGAAGATGGATTTGTATGACCTTTAGATATTCGTTCCAAAAAAGTACAATCAAAGACAATAATTTTGAAAAAAAAACGTCCCAATAAGTCAATTTTCCAAAAAGTTATGTAACTTTGAAAAGAAATAACGAAATTTTTTTGAAAAATTCATACCCTTTTTTGGGTCAGGTAAAAAAATTTGGAAAAATTTTGAAAAACCCCTTTGGTAGAGTCGAAAAGGATAAAAAAGTTTCTGCCAAATCAACAGGGGTCGGGTTTAAAAGTGGTCGATTTGGCGTGGAATGCCCCATATACTAGGGTGTACATAAAAGAGCGATATATTTTTTTTGCTTGCATCCACCGGAAAAACTCGTCGTATGGTAAAAAAAGAAAAATAAAGAGCGTAGAATCAAATTACTCCGCGAAGCGCATTGCATTTCAAGATTTTCCATAAGAATAACACAAGAAAATGATAGGGTCTCTGAACATCGTGCTACAACCCTTGAGAAATAAATCGCACAGAAATGTCGCTAACGTATTTTTGTAGAGAATCGAATTCCTTACAACAAAAAGTCCTTACGAGCAATACGCTCAGAACAATCGTTCTATTATTACAGCTGTTGGATTTTGGATACATGAAAACAAATGATTCCATAGGCTATCACACTTGAATTTTTGCTTTAACGGAAAAAATTGATAGGGTTTTTTTTTGTAGAGAATTATTCACATTGCCGAATTAAGTCGATGAGACCTTTGAGAAAGTAATAGCTTCATCACTACAAAAAATACATGTTTGATTGTAAAAAAATATCTATTTTTCTTGATTATAAACTTTTGAAACAAATTTCAACAGAATCTTAAGGAGTTTCGGTACAGGCGATATAATGTTGCCATGCTAAACCATGTTGAAAACACAAAAAATTTCAAAAAGTTGAGAATTTTATAAAATTTGGTGAACATATTCTTTAGTGCCAAATTTGACAATACAAATTTTTTCAGATTTTTCTTCTACACAGTTATCAAGTAATTGAAGACTAAAGTTCACGTGTATAAGCATAGCGTTTTCATATATACAGGTATACACTTCGGGCATAAGAAATCTGCTTTAATGCATAATTACTCGATAACTAAGTAGAAGGAAATTTGTGTTTTCGTACTTGATGTTGAAGAACATTATCACCAAATTTGATTAATTTCTTAACATTTTGCGTTTTGTACCGAAACTCCTTAACGTCAATTTCGTACAAAGATTGATTCATTACTGCGAATTAAGCATGATCACAATCAACAGTAAATGATGAAAAAGACAATGGTTATTCATAATTGTATTGTCTTCATAATAAAGTTCAATCAATGTTTTTTAGGGTTCGTTTGTTGCAATGAGGATATTCTTGAAGATAACGGTGTACATGTCTAGTGGGTATTGCAATTACTCTTCGTTTGTTTTTCAATGAGCTGTCGTATGCCTCTATTGACGCTATACCACGTTCGGCTACGCCATTAACAATTTATGATTGCTAGAAAAAATTCGAAAAAGTGAAAAACCTTGTATTTATCGGTGACGACGGAATACTTACCTCGAGAAATTCATAAGGCAGACCGAACAGTTAGAAAAGAAAAGGAGACTGTAAAAAAAGTTGAAACAAGTACATTTACTCCTCCCAAACAGTAGTTTCGGTTGATCAAAAATTAAGTCTAGACTTCACAAAAAGTCGTGGCAAGAACAATCTTCTCAAAAGCATTAATATTCAGATACATTAGCACCCATTATCGAAAAAATCTTCCCATCCATTCTGAGTAAAATTGTTTTGTACAACAAGAATCAGACTTTTAAAAAGCAGTAAAAATTTGGTTGAAAAAATAATTCGGACGTAGTTTACAAGTGAAAAAAATAGATATTTTTTTAGAATGAAGCATGTAATTTTTCTAGGGGTGAGACGATTTTTTTGTAAATGATCTTATTGAGTTATTTCACCAAAGTAGACAATTTTCTACAAAGAAACACCTTATGAATTTTTTTGAAGTAAAACTTCTATAGTGACGGTTTTTATTTTCAGCATGTCACGAAAAAGCGTCATGAAATGTTACATTCAGTAAAAAATCGTCACTTAAAAAAAAAGTCACGCGTTAGAAGTGAAACTTCTGTGCAATGTATAAACGGATTGGCTAAAACGGGTATAAGAATAAAATAATATAACTAAAATTAAATTACAAAGACGATTTTCTGTTCGATGAAAATAACATTTCATTTTATTCTCCTCCCGTGTTCTCATACTCCAGAAAAACCTAACAGGCTTGTGGTATGAAAAAATGAATTAAAAAAATCTCGACTTTAATCCGTGGAGGTATCTTGAAAAGACGGCATCAATCGTAGTTCTTGATCTTGACATGACTTCTTCGGGGTTGCTATCAAGTTCCAAGTTAGTTTTTTTTGTAGAAAATTGGCTAATAGTTGTGTCTCTGGTGCGGTTCCCCGAACCGCATCTTGAACGATGCGATTTATTTTTCGTTGGGTTTTCATTGTTCTACTAATGAGGTTTGCCAACCTATGACTTTGTATTTACAAGGATGATGACGTAGACAGAAAGAATCTGACATCCCCAACATAACGTTCTATGCCCATGTAAATTTGTAACTAAAGTAATAGTGTGTGAGCCTCATAGCTATGAGGTTTCGGAATCAGTTCGCGATTATACAGCTTTTAGTCTTCAAATCATTTAGTTATTATTTGTCGATGAATTTCAAAAATGATTTGAAGAATTTGAAATATCATTTTTCATTATACAAGTATATAATAATTATGACGAGTAACGAAAATAGAACCCAAAAAAAAATATATAACGATCGAATATCCATTATTTTAGTAATTGCATTAATAATTAACGATTAAACGAACTTGCCTAAGTGAAGTTCAATCGTGATTGTATGAGCGCCTCTTCCGAAGAGATCAGAATGTAGTACCCCTTACTTCCATCAATGTCGCCACAAATTTTAAAGCAAAAATTTTCTTTCTTCACGGGCTGCATAGCAACTCACAGCCTGCGCTGATGTTGACTGTCATTTTTTTAAAGTCTTGCTAAGCCGTAACTGAAATAAATTTGGGTATCTCTCATACGAGATTAATGGGTGGGCGGGACTGATCTCTTCGGAAGAGGCACTCATACAATCACGATTGAACTTCACTTAGGTAAGTTCGTTTAATCGTTAATTGTATTTCGCGCCTCTTCCTTCAGAGATCAGAATGTAGTTTGTTTAAAGCACGTTGCGGCTGAAGAAAACTGTTACCTTTATTTTCAATGTCTTGAAATTCAATCAACAGTTGAAACAAAAAAACGCAAGAATGCAAGAATACGAATACGTACTTATGTATCGTGGTTTTTTTTTTTTTTTTTACAAAAGAAACCCCAATCCCTGCTTCCAAGAATGCCTTCCGCAAACTGAATTTCGTCTTGCAAAACCTCTCGATCATGAAATCGGCTGAAAGTCGCGGACTCTTGAGTCCATCCCGCCGTTTTTCGTATTAAATCAATGCTTACACCTGCCCGCTTAGCTGCTGACGTAGCAGCATGACGCGTACTATACGCCGTGAAAATGTTGACATCTATCCCGCTTTCTGATAATGTCTTTTTGATCCAGCCAGATAATGACTGCGATGTAACCGCCCTATGCGGTCTTTTAAAAGAAATAAATAAAGTCCAAATTGTGTTGCGTAAATCTTTTGTTCTATCTAAATAAACCTCGAGGGTCGACGCCAAGCATAGAGATTTATCTTCTATGAAAAAAGGCAAGCGCAATACCGGTTGCTTCTTGTTTAGAGACGAAGTTTTTATTCGGTCCGGGATTTTTATTTCGTAAGATTTCTCGTCAACTTTTCTGATATTACGAATATCTATTAGTGAAAAAGTTTGTAAACGGTGACCCGTCATTAAAGCTAAATAGCGTCACTAGCTTCCTAGAAAGTTGTTCTAGCGGAATCTCATTGTTTGGCCCCCAGCTTGAAAATAATCGTAACACGATTTTAGGGTCCCATGTGGAATCGTACCGTGGCGTCGAAGGCCACGGTACGGTTTTGAAACTCCCTTAAAAATACGTGATACCCTTTCGTCTTCTGACAAATTTTTTCCAAGGATAAGTGAGAGTGCTGACCGATAACAATTGAGTGACCCATATGATGCGTTGTTTTGATATTGTTTTGAAAGAAAAGATTGGCGTGCCCTTTAACGGATTGACCCCGGTGGTTACACAAAAACGCCACCATTTCTTTAACCCGCAATCGTATTGTCGGATGGTTGCATCAGTTAAAGATGCTGTAATAATGTCGATTGACTCTGGTGGAGCTTGTCTCATCCTGAACGCTTTCTATTCCTGATAACATGCCGGCAACCATTGTAAGTTGACTCGACAGCGGGTGAGACTCCCTGTTGGAGGGTTGCAATAAATCGGCATTTGGTTCTAAAACAACAAGGTCATCAACAACTAAAGATGAGAAAAGAGGAAACCAAGGTTGCCCTTCCCAATACGGTATAACAACAATTCCTTCTGCGCGATCCTGACAAATTTTCCTTAAAACTTTTGGAATGATCGCGAAAGGCGGAAATGCATAAAAGAACCATTGAGTCCATTGAACGGTAAATGCGTCAATGGCGAATTCCTCGGGATCACGACGCCATGAAATATATCGTTCGCATTTCGCGTTGATTCTTGAAGCAAATAAATCAATTTCCGGCTTACCAAACCTCTTAACTATTTTCCGAAAAGCGTAATCCGCAAGTTCGAATTCCGTTTCCGGTTGCAACTTTCGTGATTCGAAATCCGCTTCTACATTTTCTTTGGATGCAATGTATCCCGCAACGATCCAAATATTTCTAGCTTCGCACCAATCCCAAATTTTTTTTTTGTTATCGCGCTGAGATTATCGAATCGGCTTTCACGCATACGATTAATATAAGCGATCGCAGTGGTGTTGTCAATACGCATGCGTATGTTGCATCCCTTCTTGTCACCTAAGAAACATTTTAGCCCGAAAAAAGCCGCGACTAGTTCCAGATATATAATTAATAGGAAATTTTAAATTCTCTGTATTCCAATAACCGTTTGCCCGTTGGTCTCCGCATGCTACACCCCATCCTGTACGCGAAGCATCAGTGAAGATTTCGTAATCAAATACGGGTTCATTTAGTGGTGCGTTAGCTGAGGCTACATTTAATCTCCACCACCCGAAATCCTCTTCTAATTCTCGCGGAATAGTCATAATTTTATCATAACTGTTATCATTAGCTTCAAGTGCTAATAACCTCACCTTCTCAAATCGTCGAATATGGATTAAGCCGTATTTCATGGCTGGACAACATGAGCCGAGAGTACCAATACAAGAAGCAAATTCTCGAATTGAACATTTACTAATTTTCTTAAATTTTTTCAACAGATCGAGACATTTACAAATCCTCTTTTCTGGCAATTCAATCGTCATCTTTGCAGAATCGAAAATAAGCCCAAGGTATTGGCATCGTTGAGCGTGAATTTTACAACATTTTTTTTCATTGAGTATGTACTCGAGTTCTTCCAAAATAGTCGCTGTAACTCTGAAATTTTCAACACATGCGTTGTATGTTTTTCCGGTAACCAAAATATCATCCAAGTAGAAAACTAATCTGAAACCCTGCTTTCTTAGGTATGCTGCCACTGGTTTTAGTAATTTGGTGAAAACGAAGGGTGCAACATTTAAACCAAATGGTGAACACGTGAATTCGTAACATATATCATTATACTGAAACCGCAAAAATTTTCGATTACTTTTTTCTATTGAAACGAGATAATACGCGTCTTCAATATCAATTGTCGGCATAAACCAATTAGGCTCAATGAAGGATTTTGCTACGCGCCAATCCTCTATTTTGAAATGTTCCGTCTTTATAAATTCATTTAGTTTTTTGAGATTTAAGATAAACCTTTCTGTACCATCAGTTTTTGGCACTAAGAAAATATCTGATAAAAACTGATCTGGAGACGGAATAACTTTTTGTATCGCGCCTTTTGCTAATAAGTTCTCGATTTCATTTGCAATCGAGCGTCTTTCATCATTCGACCAATTTGTTCTCTGCGAAGTTTTACCCTGCACGGGAGGTGATGAAAAGGGAATTTTTAATACTCTAACCCACTCGCAAATTACGGGATCGGTAGAAACTTTGGACCATGATCGAGAAAAAAAACGTAGCCGGCCTGCCGGTTTACATACGTTGGCAACTAACGACGTCTGTCCGGGTACTGCGTCTTCCGGGGATAAGTTTTCTTCATTCTCGAACTGGACCTGTCGCTTGTCGATTTTTTCGGCCCGCTCGACGTGAAATTCTTCCCGCGTAACGGCTGGCACTGCGGCGGCGGGCCCCTCTGGTTTTTTGAGACCCTCTGTTTCAACGGTTTTTCTCCTTGTATGAGATCCTTGGATGTTCGCTCGATCGTCTTCATTGTTTTTATTTTTTCCTCCAGATTTGCTCCAAAGAGAAAACCGTCAACTGTCGAACCCGTCAAGGCTCCTCTCACGGACGAATTCAAATTTGCCAGAATTAGGTTCTTTCGGATCTCCGATTCTTCCCTCTGGAAAAAAGTCAGGAGTCTTCCGGTGTCGTTTAAAATTTCGAGTAGCTCCAATTTCTCCTTATTATTTGATTTCAGGCAAATAGAGATCGCCCTTCCCATGGCTGCGATACAGGACGCAATGCAATACGCTCCTGCTTTTCGGCAATACGCTTGTCCCGTATCTTTACGTTTTCTTGTACCGCGGCAACCACTTCCGAATTCAACTCCGGAGCAATAATGTACTCACAATTTTCCGGGGTTTTATATTTTTCGACCAGTTTTTTATATTTCTTCTTTGGAAAATCCACTTTTAAATATTTCTTTCCATCGTATCAAGAGACTCGGTAGTCTCGGGACAAGTACATTGACAGCCCTGTCGTCTGCTGGCCCGAGGCTCGCCGAGACTATACTTTCTCGAAACAAAACTTTTCGCGGTGGTGAGGGTAAAATTGGCATGTCGGTTTATTGAATTACGAAGCTCAGAAGCAATTGAGGAACTTAAAAATTGAACTTTTAGCTAATTAAGAAATTCTCTTTCGATTGCGCCCAAAATCAGCATGATCGGTCGCGTAATTGCTGAGAAAAACCTTTGCACGGGCTCAAGATTATGCAAAAGTTACCAACACATTCAAGAATTTGACGTGTCTGTATACAACACCATGATAGGCCTCAACGCCCGCCTCAAGACCCATTTTCATCAAAGCCAGTCTCCAGTGACAGCCGCAGAGAGAGAGAGAGCAATGACTACTACGTTCACACGGAACTCTTATTCCGGATTAATTAATCGGGTTTATTATACTCGATATATATATATTGTAACGTTATACACTTATCGACCGAGTGTACGTCGCTACGCGTCGGTTCGTGCTTCTTAAATTAAAAGGAGCAGGTATGAAAGAACGTGAAAAAACGCGGTTTTTATGTGAAAAATATAACAAAATGAAATTTATTCAATTTTAGCGATGCGTTTACAAAATAAAATCTCGCGGATAAATTTATAGAGAGATTTTGATCGCGTTACCGGATTTACGAAAATTGTTTCTTATTTTTCTTATTTTTGTTTGTTATTTTTATTTTGTTTGCGATGTATTCGAATTCCTAACGAACACGAAAATTCGAGAGAAATAAGAATTGTTGCAATTTGCTGTATGAAAATCCGCGAGGATTTTCCAGATGTACCAAATGAATAAACAAATCTTTCTTTTATTTCCGCTTTGTTTTTGTTTTATTAATTTTCGCACGCTATGCTGCTTATTAACCTACACGCTTTTTATTGTGTCTCCTGTGTTTTGTAATAAAAGAATTTTTATTGTGAATTTGGCTTTATTTTCTTATTTCTGTTTTGTCCTGGAACAACCTGTTTTACTCTGCTTGTTTCTTTTATTCGCTTTTAAAACGCGCTAACTTAACCACAATCCAAAAGTGGTTTGACTCGATATAATAATAATTTAATAAATTTTTGTTTTTTATAAACCAAAGTTCTTACCGCTGCCTTTTGGATTGTCGTTCCGAATAATAATAATAATCGTTTTATTTCAAAAATCAATTATAAATCCAAGAGTATTTATTCAATTCACTTCCTTTAATTATTTTATAATATTTTTCACTTTATTTGAGAGTATCACTTTATTTATGACAAATTTCACTTTAACCTCTTGGATGTATAATTTAAATAACAGTTCCGCTCAGACTGCCTCGGCTATAAATTTTTCAATTTGAATTTAAATTTAACTTGCAAAATAAATCAATAATTTCTAACCTGTTTCCAACAAACATAAAGAATAAAAGAAATAATAAAAAGGTGAGTATTACTCAGGCTACGGGCTTTAAACGTCGCCGAATAGCGCCAATATCCCTTGCAACACAGGAAAGGATGCAGACCCCAGACCACGGGAGTTAAACGTCGCCGAATCACTCCAATGTCCTGAGCATCTACGAGGTAAGGAAATAATTGACCATGAACTACGGGATGAGAACGTCGCGGAACCCCTCCAATATCCCAGGCATCAAGGAAAAATAGGAACAAAGGTTTTATGAATTGTTGGAACTAGGTAGAGTGTTCTACTGGAGAGAGCTCTGTTAGGAGGTCCGAGCCAGTCTAAGTGATCAGAGGAACTGATGCCGAGAGCGGTCGCGCAGCGACTTTTATACCCCACTTTTCCCTCGCTTTCGATGCGCCGCTTAATTTTAATCTCGAACCGCTTACTGCGCACGTTCTATTTTCTCATTCGCTCTGCACGCTCCCCACTACTCATTCACGCTCTCACATTCGCTCGCCGCTACCCCCCACTCTCGCATCCTCGGATGCGCGAAAATCCGCTTTTCATGTTTTTCAGTTTTGTTTGTCTTGAATTTTTCATTATTAATCGCTTATTATTTTTATTTATTGATTTATCGAATCATTTTTCGTATGTAGAAACAATTAATTAATTTTTAGAACAATGAAAATATTTCAAGTTTTCTCTCGAATTCGGCTAGTGCGCATGCGCTGTAATACGCATTTTTATTTATTCAAAATTATTTAAATTTTCAATAAAATTATAAGTCGCGCTTATTTTGTTTCGGTTCTTTGATTTTTTTCCGAAATTTTAAGCCTAATTGCGTCAATGAACGATAATTTAATCGAAAGAAATAATGAAAATAAAAAGAATAATTTATTTGATTTTTTCGACGCTTGGCGGCGTCGGTAACGCTCGCGTCGGTAGTCTCGGCTGTTCGTTGCCGATGCCCAAGATGGCCGCCGCCCGGACGAACGCGCGCGTTGTTGTTGTTTACGGGCGAAAAATGTCGGCGATCGCGCCGTCGCGTTGTTCGTATTCGCGTTCGGGATCGGAATTACGTGTCGTGAGTGCGGGTACGTTTCAATATATATATATACTACCGGCCAAAAGTATGGGGACGCTAGTTGAAATTTATTGACGCACTAAAAGTTGGATAGCTCAAACAAAAAAAAAGATATCCCAATTTTCCAAACGGCATTCTAAAGGGGACACATGTAGCTTCAATTTGCGCCTTGATAAAACCTTTTTCAATATTTCGTCAGTCCGGTGCATTCTTTTGAAGTTGACCGTTTTTCAACCTTTTTTTGGCCCTCGAAAATCGCGCGCACGGTTCGTAGAAAATTTTTCCAATGATATTCACGATGAAAAACGTAAAGGGAGGAGTACTAGCATTAATTTTGTTTTTTAAAAAGTTGCGTACGATTTTTTTTCGCCGCGTTATCCCATTTTTTGCAAAAAAATAGCGTTTTCAGAAAGTACGGCGTAACGTCAAAACTATGAGGTTTTGGCAAAATTGTCAAGAGAGTAAAAATATGTATTTGATCATTCTGTAGTCGCTAGAATTGTTTTAGAATTTTTTGTGGAGATTTTTTAAAAATAAATTTTCGTCCAAATGCTGATTTTTTAAATCGCTCCAACTCGGGAATTATAGGGTGCATGGAAAAATGTTAAGAGGGAAAGTTTTCTTGTTTTTCACTGTAGTAATCATTAGAATTTTTTTAGAAATTTCTTTCGAAATTTTTTTCCAAACTCTCGTTGTCAGAATTGTACTTCTCTTCTTCTTCTCTACTTAGAATTTATTCCTCACTTAAAAAAAAAAGTTGAGAAACTCGTATAAATGGGATAAGGGATATAATTTCTGATATCAAGTTTTTTTTTAAGAAAGGAAAAAAATATAAGTAGAGAAGAAGAAGAGAAGTACAATTCTGAACACGAGGGTTTGGAAAAAAATTCCGAAAGAAATTTGTGAAAAAATTCTAATGACTACTACAGTGAAAAACAAGAAAATTTTCCCTCTTAACATTTTTCCATGCACCCTATAATTCCCGAGTTAGAGCGATTTAAAAAATCAGCATTCGGACGAAAATTGATTTTTTAAAAATCTCCACTAAAAATTCTAAAAAAATTCTAGCGACTACAGAATGATCAAATACATAATTTTACTATCTTGAAAATTTCGCAAAAACCTCATAGTTTTGGCGTTACGCCGTACTTTCTGAAAACGCTATTTTTTCGCAAAAAATGGGATAACGCGGCGAAAAAAAATCGTACGCAACTTTTTAAAAAACAAAATTAATTCTAGTACTCCCCTTTTTACGTTTTCTATGGTGAATATCATTGGAAAAATTTTCTACGAACCGCGCGCGCGATTTTCAAGGGCCAAAAAAAGGTTGAAAAACGGCCAACTTCAAAAAAATGTACCGGACTGAAAAAATATTGAAAAAGGTTTATCAAGGCGCAAATTGAAGCTACATGTGTCCCCTTTAAAATGCCGTTCGGAAAATTGGGATATCTTTTTTTTTGTTTGAGCTATCCAACTTTTAGTGCGTCAAGAAATTTCAACTAGCGTCCCCATACTTTTGGCCGGTAGTGTATATATATATACACCCCATTATAACCAAATCGGAATAAGAGTGCCGTGTAAGCGTAGTGTATGACGTCTACACAGTGAAACGGTTATTAACAGAGTTTTGACATAATCAAGTGCAGGACGTCCGAAAAATTTCGATTAATGGATTTAATAAAAATATTCAACGGAGATTCTGAGTGAAGTTCTGTAATGATAAAGTGCGAGATTAGCGAGTAAATTGGATAAATTGTGAAAAAATGATCTCAGAATAAACTTTTGAACAGACTGGTAAGCATTTTTTTTCGTGATCCTGTGTATTCGAATCTCGCAGTGAACATATTCATTTACAAAATATAAAAATGCAAAATAATATCAACAGTTATGGGTTATATTCACAAGCTAAAAGTGCGGATTGTAATTATATACAGTCTCCATAGGAGTTTATATGGACCAAAATATTTAAAAATTTTAGAAAAAAGAAGTGATATAATCGCAAAAATCCCCTCACGGGGAGAAAAACGTGGACAAGTACATTGGTGGTCCCTTGTTTCCCTATGATATTAAAAAAAATCCAAAACGCCGCTTAGAAGAATACACAAAAAGTTACAAAATACGGAAAAAGGCCAAATACGGGAAACTTTACTGCGTTTCAATAAGTTTTCAAATACGGTTTGATATTGATAGAAAAAATTATAAAGTTCGGAAATTCAACTATGTCACCAACCAAATTGCAAACGTAAAAAAATTAGATTGTAAAAAATGTCTGAACGAAGTACTTGGCTAGTTCGTGATCATGATCTATACACTACGCTAATTTCATGGAAAAATCCTCGCCAAGTACTTCGTTCAGAATTTTTTTACAATCTAATTTTTTTACGATTGCAATTTGGTTGGTGACATAGTTGAATTTCCGAACTTTACTATTTTTTCTATCAACATCAAACCGTATTTGAAAATTTATTGGAACGCAGTAAAGCTTCCCGTACTTGGCCACGTATATTTAAACAGATCTTAACTTATTTTGTAACTTTTCGTGTATTCTCCTAAGCGGCGTTTTGGATTTTTTTTTTAATATCCTAGGGAAACAAGGGACCATCAATGTACTTGTCCACGTTTTTTTTCCCCGTGAGGGGATTTTTGCGATTTAGCAATATCTTTGTGCAATGCAGGGGCCTTTAGTCCGTCCTGCTTCAAATGCGGTCCAATGATGTTTACAACATCTTCATGGAGGTTAACTTCGTCCTCGGGCTGATTTTGAGTATCGGAAATGGCCACGCCCGTTTGTTTATCAAGATTGACCTGATCAGCTGTTTCTGGTGTTAGGGGTCGCGCTGGCACTTGCTCATTAACGATTTTCATCCTCTCATTCTCCTGGGTCTGTATTGGAGTCCCATCTCGCTCTCTTTCCGATTGCTGCGGGGAATGTCGTGAACCCTTATTGGATTTATGCGAATATCGACACACTGAGCGACGAGAATGACTCGAACGGCTACGTCGAGAGCGACCTGAGCGGCTACGCCATGAGTCGCGAGAAAAGATCGATGTACTACGCTGAGAACAGCGTGAACGACTTTTGGAGCGTCGTGGTCGCCGATCAGAGTCTCGTGAATAATGACGAGATGGACTGCGACAAACTGGTTGTCGACTGAAATCATTGTCCCTTCTGTGGTGAGATCGAGAACGATCTGAGCGATGCGACCTTTCCGATTTATGGTCTGTAAAATAAACGGGCGTAATGTAAATACTTGCCTTGATTCCTTTATTTTTCCGTTCAATTTTCATCAAATGAAAATGTCTATTTCCGAGGGTCAGACCCACGGAAACCGAACAATGAGTTGCAATCCTTCGTCAAACGAAGGCGTGCGCTTCGGTCAGACCGAGGGCACGATACCTAGCGATCAGATCGCTGGTACAGCAACGACGTATTAGACCAATTCTCGTTGCTGATTGTCTTTTCAAGGGGATTCAATTTTTTCCCACATTTCGTCGTCCCATCAAATGTCGAAAAGCGTACGTCTCGATTATACCGTATAGGTACGTCGCCAAATAGGTACGGGTTATGTCAGCTTTGACTTACCTTTTTTGCTCTCCCGAACAATACCCGTCACTACTTCTTTGATTCGCTCAATCAACACGATATTTTTTTTCTCCTTCCTTGATGTTGAATAATCGCGGTTCCTCTTCTTTCCCATTTTTCCTGATTTTCTTGCGCGATTTTATATTTAGCGTGTGTGACTACGGTGACACAAAGCAAAAGAATGACAGTCAACATCAGCCCAGGCTGTGAGTTGCTATGCAACCCGTGAAAAGAGAAAATTTTTGCTTTTAAATTTGTGGCGACATTGATGGAAGTAAGGGGAACTACATTCTGATCTCTGAAGAGGCGCAAAATACAATAGAGTAGTATTGAAATTAGGCATAATAATTATGTGACCCATAAAAATAAAACAAAATGCTATTAAAACAATGAATTTGTGAAGTTGTTCACGAGTGAATCATTCAAATTTAGAATTATTTAATAACACGGTTTCCTAGGAAGTGGAATAATGTACAAAAAAGGCCTTAATTGTTACAATTCCCAATTTGCTATTTTTGACTTTGCAAGTATAAAAACGAAATCGCAAAAATCCCCTCACGGGGAAAAAAACGTGGACAAGTACATTGGTGGTCCCTTGTTTCCCTATGATATTAAAAAAAAATCCAAAACGCTGCTTAGAAGAATACACGAAAAGTTACAAAATAAGTTAAGATCTGTTGAAATATACGTGGCCAAATACGGGAAGCTTTACTGCGTTTCAATAAATTTTCAAATACGGTTTGATGTTGATAGAAAAAAGTAATTAAGTTCGGAAATTTAACGGAAATTCAACTTATATTTTATACTTAAATTTTTCTTATAGAATTTTTTTTACACATTTTTTATATCAATTTGCAAGCCATCAAATGACTCCTGAGCTTCGTAATTGAACGAAATGACATGCCAAATTTACCCCCACCACCGCGAATCGTTTTATTCAGAAAAAGTATAGTCTCGGCGAGCCTCGGGCCAGCAGACGACAGAGCTGTCAATGTACTTGTCCCGAGACTCTACCGAGTCTCTTGATCATCAGGAAACAAGGGACCATCAATGTACTTACTTAAAGGTTGTACAATGTACAACCTTTTTTCCCTAGGGTGTATTATTTCTCATAGGATATTATGGAACGTCCCACGTGGCACCAACGAATTAATTATTCGATACACCTTCCCACGATGTATTACGCATGAGTCTCGTTCTCAACCCCATTATTGCTCCACACTAATATCAGTCAATTCGCAACATATTGGTGGTCCCTTGTTTCCCTATGATATTAAAAAAAAATCCAAAACGCTGCTTAGAAGAATACACGAAAAGTTACAAAATTGTGGTGAATCAACTTCTAACTGCAACATATAAATTATTAGCATTCCACGCATTATGTCTTATTGTTTAGAGAAGGCCCTATTAAGTAAATCAGAATAAAGGCAGGAGGAGTTGAGTTTGCCTGTTTGATCTTAATTCTTTCCATGTCGGTCTGCACTATCATTGTGAACTTTTTACATGCTTTCCCCTTTTTGTGGGGTTTTTCAGTTACTTTTTGTAGGGTTTTTTTTATTCATTTTCTTTCCGTTCTTCTTATACTGTTATTTTGTCATTTCATCACTTATTCCACGATCTAAAATGTTCTAGTTTTTATTTCTGGAGAATTCAGTTTATCAGAGTCAATGAATAGCTTCCCTTACTCATTCTTCTTTCACGAGGAATTAGATTAATTAATACATTTTGTAACAAATATGTACTTATACAGGTTATTTTGGAAAATATTTGAATAAATACAACGGATCTTACATACCGCCGGGCTGGCGCGAATGGGGCGGCCTGATAATGAACTCCAAATACTACAACTATAGTGTGAATATGAATGGGAAGAAGATAAAGCACGGCTTCGAGTATAGCAAGGATTATTATCCGGACTTGATAGCGAACGACAGCGTTGCCTTTCTGCGTCAGAGCAAACACAATTTTGCTCGAAAGCCGGTGATGCTTGTAGCTAGTTTTCCAGCACCACATGGTCCTGAAGACTCTGCGCCCCAATTCTCTCATCTGTTCTTCAACATTACAACACACCAGTAAGTATTAACATTTCTCATTCATCTTTTTATATTAAGAATATTGACTTTGACTACTTTTTTGGTAGGTCTGCCATTGGGCGTAGAGTACTGACTTGGCCATAGCCAGTGTCTGCCATGGTGCAGGTTGTTCAAACAAAAGATTTTAAAGCATACACTGCTGATCAAGAGATTGAGTACACCGGTCAAAATTTTTAGCTGCCGTAAAGTTCTTTAGCTCAGTCACAAAATAAGGTAACCATATTCAGCCAACGGCGTTTTGAAGGAAACCAATTGAGCTTCATTCTGAGGCCGATGGATGAAAAAAAAAAAAAAAACATTTTCAAAAATTGACAATGTTTTTTGGAACAAGCACTTGCCTTTAAACAAAACCGTTTCACGGTCATTTTCTGCTCTTCCAAAATTGTTTCCACAGCTAGTGATAAAATGTTCCCCTAGTTTGCGTCACAAAAAAAACAATAAGGCGATAGCATAGTGGCAGCACGCGTATGCAGATAGGTTTACAAATACAGAGGTGATTAGGATTGAATCCCGGTATCGTAAACCCGTAACATTTTTCTGCATAAATCAACGTTAGGAGTCATGGTAATAATGGAGTATTGCTAAGTACGATCAGAAATAAAATTCCAATGATTAATTAGGTATTTTTAACATATTAAAATTTTGATGGGGCTCTAATGGGGCTAGCCATAAGGGCCTTTAAATTTTTTTTAACTTATTGGCTCTAGAAGGCCACTTTAAAGGCCACTTTAAAGACCACTTTAAAGACCAAATTTAATTTCACAGAACAAGATCGCCTTTTCAGGGCCAGAATGGGCGTCCGCTCAAGGGCCCTGAATGAGTTGAGAAATTCGAAGCAGGGCCTATACGGCGTCCTAACAGAATTATTACACGGAAAGTTATAAAATGTATGTCGTTCATATAGAAAAAATGTAAAAAAAAATTCGAAAAAGTTAGTAAATTCGAAATGAAAAATAATCACTTTCTTCTCTTACTATTTATTTGCAAGACCTGTAACTCTCGAGTTATTCTATTGTGCTCAACGCGAGCTCAACCGAAATCTATAAAAAAACTAATTCTGAAGAAAAATCCTGAAATTATTCAAATCGATTCATTTCGAACCCATCCAATATTTCACTCTTTTGACACTTGCTATGAATGCCCTTATTTTTAAAAATACACTGCATTTCCTCCAACTGCTTGATTTTTACTAAAAATGGATTAACTTTGTGAAAAAATCGTACGGTACTTTCTCAAAAACAAAAATGAATATTTTACTAACCTGTTTGCAGTTTTAATGTAGCGAACCGGGGGAAAATTTGAAGAACAATGGTAAATAATATTCTTCTGAAAAATTGAAAGTTTCTTATCTAGATATTTTACCTCAAACCCTATGGTTCTCGAGTTAAACCACTCTTCCAGTTTTCGTACAGAAACTAATTTTAGAAAAACTTGCACAAAAATTTTGAAATCCCTGAAATCATGGCAAAATCCTGAAGTTTTCTTGCTACGCAACATTGCGTGAAAATGGTCGTTGTTTACAGAAAAGTGGCATATTTTTCTGAAAAAAATTACATGAAACTTCAAAGCAATGAAAAAAAACTTCCACAAGTGATGCATCTAATTTCAAACAGCGAAAAAAAGGGGAACGGTGTACTGCGTCCAAAAAAAATCGAAATAACCCAAAATAAAGCTCAATATACCTCTTTTGAACCCACTTCCGCAAAATTGGAATATCTGCCTATTTGTCACAGCAATTGAACTTTTAGCGCATCTCGAAATAACAATTGGTTTTTTCACACTTTCGACCGGCATAAATTTGATAAAAAATCGCAAAAATCCCCTCACGGGGAAAAAAACGTGGACAAATACATTGGTGGTCCTTTGTTTCCCTATGATATTAAAAAAAATCCAAAACGCCGCTTAGAAGAATACACAAAAAGTTACAAAATAAGTTAAGATCTGTTTAAATATACGTGGCCAAATACGGGAAGCTTTACTGCGTTTCAATAAATTTTCAAATACGGTTTTCGAATATGGTGATAGAAAAAATGATAAAGTTCGGATATTCAACTATGTCACCAACCAAATTGCAAACGTAAAAAAATTAGATTGTAAAAAAATTCTGAACGAAGTACTTGGCGAGGATTTTTCCATGAAATTAGCGTAGATCATGATCACGAACTCGCCAAGTACTTCGTTCAGAATTTTTTTACAATCTAATTTTTTTACGTTTGCAATTTGGTTGGTGACATAGTTGAATATCCGAACTTTATCATTTTTTCTATCACCATATTCGAAAACCGTATTTGAAAATTTATTGAAACACAGTAAAGCTTCCCGTATTTGGCCACGTATATTTTAACAGATCTTAACTTATTTTGTAACTTTTTTTGTATTCTTCTAAGCGGCGTTTTGGATTTTTTTTTAATATCATAGGGAAACAAGGGACCACCAATGTACTTGTCCACGTTTTTTTCCCCGTGAGGGGATTTATGTGATTTGATATCATTTCTTTTTGCTAAAATTTAAAAATATTTTGGTTCATATAAACTCCTATGGAGACTGTATATAATTACAATCCGCACTTTTAGCTTGTGAATATAACACAATAACTGTTGATTTTATTTTACATTTTTATATTTTGTGGATGAATATGTTCACTGCGAGATTTGAATACTCAGGATCACGAAAAAAAATGTTTACCAGTCTGTTCAAAAGTTTATTCTGAGATCATTTTTTTCACAATTTATCCAATTTACTCGCTAATCTCGCACTTTATCATTACAAAACTTCACTCAGGATCTCCGTTGAATATTTTTATTAAATTCATTAATCGAACTTTTTTTGGACGTCCTGCACTTGATTATGTCAAAACTCCGTTAATAACCGTTTCACTGTGTAGACGTCATACACTACGCTTACACGGCACTCTTATTCCGATTTGGTTATAATGGGGTGTATATACATATATATCGGGCATAATAAACCTGTTAATTGATCCGGAATAAGAGTTCCGTGTGAACGTAGTAGTCATTGCTCTCTCTGCAGCTGTCACGAGACACTGGCTTTCATGAAAATGGGTTATAGCTGGCATCAAGAGGCCTTAGATGGTGTTGTATACAGACACGTTAAATCTTTTATGTGTTAGTTGATTTTTGCATAATCTTGAGCCCGTGCAAAGTTTTTTTCTCAGCAATAACGCGACCGATCATGCTGATTTTGGGCGCAATCGCAAGAGAATTTCATAATTAGCTACATGTTCAATTTTTAAGTTCCTCAATTGCTTCTGAGCTTCGTAATTCAATAAAATGACATGCTGATTTTACCCCCACCACCGCGAATCAGTTTGTTCAGAGAAAGTATAGTCTCGGCGAGCTCGGGCCAGCAGACGACAGGGCTGTCAATGTACTTCTCCCGAGACTCTACCGAGTCTCTTAATAGTAATTCAAGGAATAGGTTCTGAATGAATCAGATTTTGGTTTCAAGTGAGGATTTGTTTTTTTTGACAATACAAGATCCAAGAAGAGAAATGTCACTTCATTAAGGCCTTGAATCTTCATAAACATCGAGTGAAAAAATTGTGCGAACGCTAAAAGATTAACTTTTCAAAAATTTTAAAAGTTTCTTCCAACATCAGATTAATTCAAATTCAGTTCAGATTGGGCGAACCGCCTTTTTATAGCCCACATTCTCGAAAAAATCGGCGACCTTAGAAGATGCAAAATAAACAACTCCCCCAAAATTTAGGATTAAAAAAAATGGAATAGGAAATTTCATTTCCTACAAAACTGGATCAATAATAATTTTCATGTCTTCAACCATTTCATTGATATTCGCGAAATAGTTTAAATAAACATGTTCCACGCCGTTTCACAATTCTCAATACAATGGCAAAATATGATTCTATTTTAGATGAAAAATGTTGTTTCAACTGATTGTTCGAAGGATTTGTTATGTGTAACATGAAAAATATAGTAAAAAAATATTCTCTACGATTTTTCCCAAAATAAGGAAAAAAGTACTTTAAAATCGTTTGAGCAACCTCTTCATTTTTTGCAATCCTAAATTTTGGGCAAGTTATTTTTTCTTCTTCGGTCGACGAATTTTTTTTTTCTAAGCATCATGAAAAGAATGAAAGAAAAAAATATATATACCCGCATGAAGCCTTCGCTCTTGTTATCGAGCGCGTCGCCTTCGTGTCGACGAGAGAGCGCCTAGGAAGTGCTATCCCGGCGTGAGCAGAACGAAAAGCTTGCGTCGTGTGTAAGGCGACGCGGATTCCTGAACAGTATGAAACCTAACAATATTTTTTTTTCTTAGCACGCCCGCCTATGATTATGCGCCAAATCTGGACAAACAATGGATCCTCCAAGTGACCCAAAAAATGCAGCCGATTCATCGCCAATTTACCGATTTCCTCATGACAAAAAGATTACAAACTTTGCAGAGCGTAGACGCCGCAGTAAACCGGGTAAGTATAAATTGAAAATAATTTGCTAAATATAGTTTCTCCATAATTCAAATTGCACTCTACCAAAATGTTATCAAAAATCTTTAATTCTCTTTGGACACCACTTTAATATTGCTTTTTTTTTAACTAAGTGCTGGGATCAAAGAAAACAATTTTTTTTCGTGAATGCAGATTTATCAAGAGCTCAGAGACCTTGGCGAACTTGAAAACACTTACATCATTTATACGTCAGATCATGGATATCATCTCGGACAATTTGGCCTGATCAAGGGCAAAAGTTTTCCATTCGAATTTGATGTTAGAGTACCGTGTCTTATACGTGGACCTGGGATCGAACCTGGATCTGTGTAAGTACGCATTAACATCATCATAAGTAGATGATTTATGATAGTAGATAGATAGGGCGGATTCTGGATACAAATCCCTAACCCGACAATCACTGACATTTACCCCCACCTAAACAGACTAGGCCAAAGCTCGATGCTGATGTAAAGAAGAGATAAGATCCCCAGACCCCTTTCGACATTCCTTCAGGGTCTCGAATACATTCAAGTAATATGTCACATGCATATGAGGCAATCCATGCGGTTTCGAACGGTCAAAAAGTTGACCGCTCCCAAAAAAAATTAAATTTTGTCAAATTTCTTAATCATATGAAAAAGAGACGTGTATATTTTTTCAGAATTTTTGGATCACATTTTTTCGAGCTATTCAATATTTAAAAATTTTCTAAATATCTTTATACTCCAAAATTTTACGATCGAACAGAAAAATGTTTCAGCCAAAAAAGTTGCAGTTTTGCATATATTTTGTCAAAAAAAATTTTGTTTGAATTTTTCGAGATGAAAAAATGACTATTTTCATCATAAATATACGAAAATAATTTTTTTCGGTCGGTATGCCACCCTTGATTTGTCTCCAAAAATTCCAGAAAGTACTCTAAAATGTGTACAATAACAGGTAATTTTTTTGTGATGGCTCAATTTGTTGTTCCAGCGCTATGCTTCGTTTTATTATTATTTTTTTGATTTTTTTTTTGTAAAATCAATTATCATTAAAAGTTATTTTCTCCCAAATTGTTTCTCTCAAATTTTCAGATAAAAGAACTTTGACAATAATAATGTTAATATTTTGGAGCTAATTAGAGCATAGTTCATCGGTAACGTAAATGGAACTCTATTAAATTCTTTCGCAAGCTACGCTCTATAATTACTCAAAAAAATTTAATGATGCAATTAATCATTTTCTGTCCTAAAATATTTTTTCTTTCTGTTGTCAACATTAACTTTGATGTAAGAAATGTGAAAAAGTGGAAAACATCGTTTCAAGCTATTCATTTTTCCAAACTCGGTAATTTAGGAAATCCGCAGCGAGCGAATATCTTTTGCATTGTAAAGTCCCATTCGGTCCTGGTATAATGCAATGGCATTTTTGGGTCTTCGGTACAGGTTTTAGTTGTTTAAATCTCGACTCCAGAATTTCTTTTTGATAATTGTAATCATCAGTGGATGAATAGCGAACCGTGTGCGGTGACCGCGTAGTGTCGCGGTAAGCGACTTTGCGTGGTATATTCCGATATACGATATTTCGGCCGCTGACCGAGCGAGTCAGTCGTGCCGGCTCCGTCGCACTATATACTTGCGCGTCAATTAATCGCCAAGATCGCGACCCGGAAATAAAGACGATTATTACAGATCCAGTGAACTAATTATTTACGACTCCTAATCCTGAGTTATCGCAGTGGCGACGAGGATTATATATAAATTAACCGATAAACTGAGCCGTCGGGCCATCAAACAACGGAGGTAGAATTAATTAATAGATTCGCGAGTGTTCTGAAATGGATACGAGAGAATTGTCAGCATGAGTGAGGAGGTGGATTGGAGTGAGGTGCAAAAGAATATTGATAGTGGGCACACAGGATAGATTTATCAATTAACTAAAGAACAATTAACACAAGTGTGTGAACAATTAGAAATTGATATCGACGAAAGTGTGAAATTGGACGACATCCGGAGGTTAGTGGCAGAGCATATAAAAAAAAAGAAGAAACAAAGCACGGAACTGAAAACATCACAGAT